>JAOBAY020125070.1:0-16142 GCA_025331085.2 Zoanthus sociatus | reverse complement strand
ATGTATTTTCCTTAATTTAACTCTTTAAAGAGGTATTATAAACATTAACAAGCAACAATCAAAACACCAAAGTTCGATACAATCATATATATAATTTATTTAACATAGATAGGACCCTGCACACGCTCTGATTGGTCAAAAATCCATGTTTTATCAGAGTATAAAAAATAGAAAAGGCGTGTTTTACTGTTTTTTGCCATTGGCATTCCTGTTGCCAACATTTTCATCAGAGAGATGGCAGAAAACATTTTATTTGAAGACACTTATGATGGAGTTCTCTGCAAAGGAGCAGAAGTTTTGAAAACAAGAGTAATTTATCAAATAAACAAGAAGAAGCATGTTGAGAATTAAATTGCATCAGTTTGTTGATCTGTGTGCTTTGTTGTTTGGAGCTGGACGCACGGTTCAGGGAGCTTTTAGACGTACCAGCAACATAATTCATAATCGGGTTGACTTTTACAAAATGGAAATTCATATTTTTTTTTGTCTATCTCGCTAAGCAAGTGTGAATCAAGTGCTTTCACATCCATCGTTCCAAGCTTAAAACTTTTCTTACACACAACACAGTAAGCATCATACTTAGTTTTCCCGTCCTGTTGGAGCCAGTTTTTTTAATTGCTGTTACTCAACCAAAGTTCATTGAATAAACATTTCCCCATTGTTCTCGCAAAAAAAAGAAGCTGAAGCCTTGAATGACTACATAGGTATCAGTAACATACACAATGATAGAGGTTTCCAAGTGCAAACGTGACAGTACGCATGTATTTCATGTCGTTCACATGATCGCTCACATGATCCAGCGGAAGATTGTATGCAGACCAACACAGTTGTGGGCTTTGAAGTGATTGCTCGTGCTATCGCTTTTCAATGTTTCTTCGAAGCATTCAGTGTGCGTGATAAGCAAGATAGCCAGAAAAAGCTTCAAATTATAACCAGTGAAAAAAACACCTTTGCTTACAAATTTAAAGCATTTTAAGACCTAAACAAAGAATTTTTTAATTTTTAAGACCTTTTCAAGGCCTTAGAAACTCAAAATCAAAAATAAGACTTTTTAAGGACCTGCGGGCACCCTGTAGATAATCCAAGACTGAATGATACAAAAAATATGAGCTAAAATTTTAGTATCCAAGATAAGGCCACTTAAAACCAATTCCTGGGTTACCATTAGCGTGCGCACTGATTTTTGCCAGCGCATTGACTTTTTTTAATTTTTTTAACAAAAACATATATGACGAAAAAGTTGAGAAACATTTTCCATGTTGCATAACAATTAATAGAGTGACAAACCATTCGGCCGGCAGCATATTACAACACTTTATTCCCTTTTCTATAACATTTAGCCATTCAAACTCCACCTTAGAAATTTCACTTTGTCTGACTTAGTTTCAGTTTGGTAATTGGTGGTGCAGATTTATTCCTGAACTAAGTCAGCAGTCTGCAAAAGCATTTACCGTAAAAAAAAAAGGCGCCCTACCTCACTAAATTTTGAGAATATTTTGATGATAAACCGGGAATTTTTTTAAGTGGCCTTATGCAAAATAATGTGATCAATTTTGACCAATAACGTACACATATTTTTGACAGATAATGAACATTTCATTATGATATAATATCTTACTTATAATGTCATTAGGTCATTCAACATACCCATGCACCATGCTCCAAAAATTTATTGAGTCCTCTTGGTGATATCTGATAACAAGAATACAAATTGAGACTTTCAAGGTTTTTCAGCAAATTTTGACACTTAACCAGACCACCATCTGTGATTTGTCGACAACTATTCAAGTCCAAAATGGTTAAGCCTTGTAAATATTTGTCAATAGCAACAATACTTGTGCTAGTTAAGTCAAGACAAGCTAATCGAAGAGCTTTTAGTTTTGTCTGATATTTCACTAGTCCAACAATACCATTATCGGAGAGCTGTTTACAGGCACTCAAACTGACTTCTCTTAAACCAAGTGATGGTATTTGAGCAAACTTCAAAAGGACCTCATCACTCACATCTGATCTACTAAGATCTAGAGACATCAAGTAAGGTAGCTTGCTTACTAATAATTGCCATGTCATCAAGCTAACTCCTTTGCAGGATGACAATCCTAGTTTTCTTATGGAAGTTATATATCTGGCAATATTCTTAACAGTATCATCAGTAAGTTCTTTGCAAGAGCTTATGTTGAATTCTTGTAACTCTACACAACTTCCCGTCTTCTCAATCCAACCACAAGTTTTCTCGCCAACTTTGAGCTGTCTACATTTACTCAAGTCCAACTTTGACAAGTTTCTGCACGACTGAATGAGCTTCATGATTAGATCTTCAGTCACACTACGGCAACCCTGAATACAAACACGCTGTAAACTAGCTCCCAGCTGCTTGCAGACTTGAAGAATCTGTTCTGGCGAACATTGACAACGAAATCGTACGCTATCAATCTTTTTCCTCTGCAAGCTATCCACCAAATATGGTGAAAAGAATTGCGTCTTGCTGTACAAAACTGCTGTTACATTCTTCCACAACAAGGGATCATCCGCGGCACTAGACCACAGCTTACAAACAAGCGCGGCAGATCTTATGTCAACCAACGGCAGAAACCGGAAAATGTATGAAACAATTTCAGCTGGAAGATGACGTTGATTTTCTCCAGCTGTTTTCTTATTTGACATGCTCTAAAAATGTGCAAAATAATCAAGCTCATGCGGTCTTTTCGCACGTATGAACAGCTATGACTTTGTTATGAGAAGTGTTCAAAGTTTCCAAATGTCAATCAGCGTTAAATTTGAATATAATAAGCTGAAATTCACAAAAACTTTGTGTGCCTGCATGAAACAGCATTTTGCATTTTGAATAAAAGTATCAAATATTGTTTACATTTTTGCTATACTGGATGCCATATTGATATTGCAATTTCTGTCCAGCTGTTATGTACTTCATGTATACAATAATTTAAAAATTCTTGCTTGCCTCACAGGTGGCCCAGACAACATTCTAGGTAAAATAATAGTCTTATTATGTGATGCTTATTTCACCCAATAAAAGATACATAAAGAATATTACACGGAAAAATATTTCACGAGTAAGAGTAGCGAACGAGTGAAATCTTTTTTCCACGAAAAGTTAAACGTCATATGTTCAAATCAACGCGTAATTTTCTTTTTATTACATAGATCAACCTCGTACCCAGGGTCATTTCACTGACATAGTAAATGACCCTGGGTACGAGGTTGTACATAGATATATGATGTCGAAAATAAAAATGTAACTGGACGAAAACAAAGGAAAAACAAAGGAATGACGTCAGCGATATCTTCACTAATGAGAATATGGAAAATATGTCACTCGTATCCCGGATATAGTTTCATATGAAATCTACGAGTGCTTTTACAATGTACACTCGAATGGCTTACATTTCCCTCGTGTTCTCAAATGCCCGTCGTATGTTATCACAGTGTGTAATACACGGCTTAGGGCTCCTTATTTTTTTAAATAAAACACTCATATCTATGTAATAAATACAGTTAATAGATGTATTTATAATTTATTCACCGTAGTGAAAAAAATGTTTATCTGACTTTTCGGTCTGTAAATCCTTATATTTCATAAATAGATAAATAGAGGTGGTTATTATTCGCTCAAATTAGAAAATAAATTAAATCCCGTTTGAAACCTATCTTTAGAAGTTTAAATAAAATTCTCCATTTAGACTGTACTGATGAAAACCATGTACAAAATGCCGCATCACGTTGGATTTGAAAGCATCAAATAGCCACGGTATATGTTAACGGATGAGAAATAAATGAATAGCTGATGTACTACGTTTAACTAAGTTAATTTGTCAGTTAACAAATATGAGTAGTGTTCGGATTTAGCCAGCAACTGCAACCTCTGACATGCAGCTGTTTCGTCCTTTTGGAATCTCATCAGTTTGTTGTATCGAGCAGTCAATAAAAGACAGGGGTGTAGCCAGGGGAGAGTTCCAGGGGTTCCGGACCCCCCCCCCCCATCCCATCCTCCCTCTAGTGTCCAGGAACCCCCTTCTTAGTTCTTGTTCTCCTATTTTTAGCGATGTTATCCCAACAATTGTTTATTTTGTTCTATGTTTGCCATACGAAAATGGAATAGTAATTGCATAATCAGTTTGTGATTTTTGGGTATTCAAATGAACATTAATACTACCTTCACTATATCTTGCATTTGAGAGCCTTTTTATCTGTCCCACGCTGGAATCCCCCCCCCCCTCTCAAAAGTCCTGGCTACGCCCTTGAACTCCCAGCTAAAAGCGAACTGTTTTTTATGCTCAAAGCTGTCCCAGTACCGACTCGGATGTAATTTTTGAGTACTGCACGAAATATTTTTTGTAGAGAAAAAGTACAATTAAACTACGTCAGCGAATATATAAGCGAAAATAACGTCGTCCTTGTGATGACATAAGTTTAATCGGAGGTTTTTAGACATCTTTCTACTGAAACAAAATAATATTGAAGCTATATTGTGGTTATATTGGTTGCTTGTGCCATTCAAGCTTAAAGCACTTTAAGAATGGTGTGATAAAAACATTTTGGAGATGTGCTCTAATTTCACTGTATTGCATGCAAGGGGCGATACACGACTCACGAGTCATGGCCCCGTCTACAATGCAAGAGTAATTTTTATGTGACAGGTTTTGCTAGTGTACGCCCCTTCGACACTTGCAATCTTTATTTGAAAACAAAAGATTGAAGACTGGGATCTACGGATGACGTCAAAAACATTACCAATATAAAATGTCATTCTCGTAGGCCGCGTGGGCGCTGGGTACGAGAATGTATAAAATGTTGTCTCGTCTACACGGACAATTTTCTGTATGTAACAATTCAGTTTAATTTGCCACATAAAAACTAACACGCCAGTTTTTTAGCACATATAGTTGTCATACAAAATTTGGTCAATTTTGTTCATCTACACGATCAAATAAAAATTGTCACACAAAAATTGTTACACAAAAATTACTCGTATAGACGGGGCTAATAAATCTTTAAATTGAGTAAGTACATAAATAAAATGGCGAAAGTTCATATAGAATAAAATTGTATTCACAAAAAATTGTATTTGAAGAAAAACTAGTAAATAGTTAATTTAAAAATTAACGCCGCCGGCGGCGAACAAGACGATTTCAGGAGCAATCAGCAAGCATTCACGAACTTTTTTGTCAAAAGCTGAGATTAAAAGGTAAAACTAAAAAGAAATATAACAAATACCTTGTTTTCAGTAGTTGTTTGGGAAATAAGTTCAATGTTTTTATAAAACATTAGAAGAACTCAACCCGAATTTGCATATTTTGCTTCCAACTGTTTGCCACCATAAAACTGAAACCAGTTTCAAAAATTGTAAATTTGTTATTTAGTAAATCTGGCAGAGTTTTGAATTCCATTTTAAAAAATCAAACAGCAAAACCTATCAAAAGTGTGGAAAAGTGCTTCACAAATAGCCAAACTTCGAACTTGTTTAAAAGGCGGGAAAATTGCTGGGAGTGCGTCAAAAAGCCCGCGCGAGATACATTGAGTGTATGCTCTGATGAATAACAACTTTCGCTGGAGTAAAAACTCAATAAAAATAATTTTGATTCACATATTCATCAGTTTGAATTTATTGAAGACTCGTTCATTTTGAATCCATGGGTTAAACCAAGAAATAAGGTTAACATTTATCAGTGTTAAAAATGTTTCAGGAATGAATGCCCTGCAAAAACAACAAATATGCATGGTATCTTCCATGGCCTGCGTATAGACATATTTTGAATCTTTCAAAAGAAATATAAGTCGAATAATCTATATTGATGCCATCTGACCTAATTCACTTTTTGCAATGGGTACAAAACGAAGACCTAAGTCCAAGACCCAAAAACGTTAAAGAAGACTCATTCAAAATCGTTTTGAAATCACTTGAAATAGGCCGGCTCAAACATGATTCTTGACTGAAGCAGAACAAGGAGCAACAAGATTTGCGTTTTTTATCGATTTTAGCAAAGGTCTTCGTTTTGTACAACAAAAGAAAAAACAAAGTAAAAAGAGGACCCCTTCGAAATCGTCTTGAAATCACTCCAAAGTGGCTTAAAATCTTCGAAACATCATTTCCCACATATGTAAAAACAAAGAGCAACGGTTTTTAACCGACTTCGTTCTGTTCCTTCCCAAAAAAGTACCCGAAATTATGACCCTGGTTAAATTAGTTAAAAACTGCAATAAGTTGTTGCTCTTTGAAGTGGCGGACTTGGTTGGAGCAGTTGTAAGATCTAAGCTTTCCATCCTTCCGGGGTAGGTAAATGAGTACCAGCGTTTGCTGGGAGCTAACCTGCAATGGATTAGTGTCCCGTCCAAGTGGAGTCAAAGACTCTCATCAGCTTAACACTACAGAAACCGGAGATAAACATCGGCTTCATGGGCCACTATGCTCGTAAAGGATTTTGGTAGCTTTTTCATCTACGCGGTATTAGTAAATGGGAAAAATAAACGAACAAGTTAATTTTCACGGGAAAGTAAAAATCTGAACTACTGTTTCTTTACTCGTACGAGCTAGGCTATAAGCTACAAATTAAACTGTTAGTTTTTATGAAATCGTTATTGGTATCTTAAGGTAAACAATTCCTGGTTATTGTGTTTACGTTTTATTGTTGTAACGCTGGGCGTGGTTCGCGCAGTTAGTGAGATCTCTGCCTTCGGACCACAGGGTTCCCAGTTCAGTTTTTGTCTCTGCCAAGACTTGTTCAAACTGATTTGTGCAACTTTCTTTTCCGCCTAAGCCAACTTAGCTTTCCATAGGTAAATGAGTACCAGCGTTTGCTGGGAGCTAGCCTGCGATGGATTAGTGTCCCGTTCAGGGGGAGTAAAAGACTCTCATCCGCTTAACACTACAGAAATTTGAATATTTGTGCAATCTTCTTTTCCGCCTAAGCTAACTCAGCTTTCCGTCCTTTCGGGGTAGGTAAATGAGTACCAGCGCTTGTTGGGAGCTAACCTGTGATAGATTAGTGTCTCGTCCAGGGGGAGTTAAAGACTCTCATCCGCTTAACACTACAGAAATTTGAATATTTGTGCAATCTTCTTTTCTGTCTAAGCTAACTCAGCTTTCTATCCTTCCGGGGTAGGTAAATGAGTACCAGCGTTTGTTGGGAGCTAACCTACGATAGATTAGTGGCCCGTCCAGGGGAGTTTGAAGGTTCCTAGTCCGGCTTCGGGGTAATCTTCCTTGACTTCGATGCCTAATTTCTTTGTCATGCTTGTACTTGCGCAGATCAAGTGACGGTGCCAACAAGGCGCAAGTTCCGTTTCGAAGTTGTTTGGGGTTAATTTTTTGCTTGTTTCTTTTACTAGGCACGAGAGAAGTTTGACATGTCAACCAAAATGAAAATCCTTACACCTGAGGACATTTCGAACGCCGTTATCTTTGCTCTTGCACAACCGCTATATTGTGCTGTCAACGAGATCTTAGTTGAGCCAGTTGACGCCCCTTGTTAGGTCTGTTAATCTCTTGTCAAGTATGATGAAGTGCTACCAATTATAAATTATAATTGTTTTTTATCTTACGCGATTTTTTTGTCGAACTATTTTTTTTATCTAAACGTTTAAAAATGTTTTTTTCTACTGCTTACATAGTTTATGACTGAATTTGAAAAGACATTTTAATTTACACTGTTTTCACAAAGATTTTCAACAAATACGATAAGCTTTATTAACAAAGTATATTGGTCAATTGTTTGGTGATTGTAGCACTTTAAACCAGTTGATCAGTTACTAATTGTCATCCCAAGAAAAGAATTTATCATAAGCAAATTTAATATAAATATACGAAAGTTATTTTGAGCAAATTAATTCAAGCAGAGTTTTCTGTCTAATATCCTAATAAGAGATTATTAGGATATTAGATATTAGAGATTGTTTCAAGAATTTTCTTGTTTTCTTATGCATAAACCAACAAATTATGCAAAATCTAAATGCGAATGGTGAAATCTATATTTTTTTCGGATTCCTTAAAATTAAGCCTATATTTTTTATGGCTGTTTTGCTGGTCAGTTTCAACTGTTTAGTTCTTCACCTGGATCATCGACAGCTTTGAAAGCGAATCTTTGCTGACGTCATTATTTACAATCTGCTTCATTAGCATACAACTTAGGTAGCGAATGAACAAAGATAAATACGGTTTTAACCTAAAATTTGAGAAAGCTTGTCTGCTAACAAATAGATTAATTTTTGACACTCTCAGTTTCTAAAAAGATATTGCGGTTCCAAAACACTCAAAACAGCTGGGTGCAAAACTGTAAAATCTCCATTACATTACAGGAATAATGTTTAGTGTGTCGCTTTTCAAAAGATGTTTATTTTACAAACCACTCTCAATATACAGTGCTTCAGTTTTTTAACCTTATTAGAAATTGGCGCACATATGCTAATTAAGGGGAAGATGTAAGCAAATATCCGTGTGTTGGACCCCTGGTATCCCATCGTTTCCACTTGTTTAACTATTTATCACGAAAATTGAGATACCGAAACATTTGGGTACAATTTACCCCCTTTTTCACTCATCTTGGTTAAAAGATTGCCAAACGGAATGAAATGATCTTTGCAATCGTATCTTAAGATCCAATCCAGGATTGGATTTTCGTAGTATTCCTATTAATGGAACAGGAAACCCAGATCTCTATTTTATCCGCGGAGTTTTAATTTCCCAAAAATGATGCACGCAGTGTTAATAGGTTGGTTTACATTTGTCATCGTCAACGTACGGACCATTTCTTACCTTCCTTTTCTTGGATACAAAGTCAACAGCTTCCATTTGACAATTCTTTGCATATAGCTAATTTTAAGCGAGTTTTATTTCCTTGTTAAAGTTGAAATTTCCTTTGTGCCTCCATTTTGGATTGTGACGTGTTTTGTGTCGTTGTTGTACTGATCCTGACTCGTTCATTACTATTAAAATTGTCAAGAGTGCGACTGGCAGTATTCTGATTCAAGATGGCGGCGTAAAGAATATTCAGACTTTAAAAATGAGTATGACATACTATAAATTAGCTCTCCAATCTGAGTGTATATTCACATTGAATTTATAAAGTATTGTATTTTATAACATAGATACAAGTGTTTTACTGTAAAATACGCCACTCGTAGATTTTATATGACACTACTTCCGGGATACGAGTGACACATTTTCCATATTCTCTCAAGTGAAGATATCACTGACGCCATTACTATGTTTTTCCTTTGTTTTTGTCTATTTTTTTTATTTTCGAAACACTCATATCTATGTAATAAAAAGAAAATTACACGTTCGTTTGAACATATGAAGTTTATCTTCTCGTGGAATAAAGATTTCGCGAGTGAGCGTCGCGAACGAGTGAAATCTTTATTCCACGAGAAGAAAAACTTCATATGTTCGTGCCACCGTGTAATATGCTTTATGTATTGGGTTAAAGTATTATGTATTGAATTGTATTGCATCGGATTAATAGGTATTGTATTAGATTGAATTGAATTGGATCGAAATGGATTGAATTATATTGTATTGTATTGTATATACCGAAAGAAAGAAAAGGTTTACATTAACATTGACAGTGGATAATCCCTTTCCATAAACCGTTGCTTGAATTAGATACTTTTGACCGTATGATTAAAATGGTTTTAAAAGGATTAGTTAATATCAACGGATATCAATTCGTTATTGGTTTTGAATAGTAATTAACGATACGGAGGTACTGTGCAAGATTTCAGATTTTCTGCAATTTGTGTACATTTGGGCTTACTTGACCACTTTCAAAATACCGCTATAACTCCCTGATTTCTGATTCTTAGTTAACCCATGCATCAATTTTCACGAATCAACCTTACAAATAAAGCTATAAAATCATAAGTGAGAAAAACTGTAGTGTTGTCAATCTAACTACCGTGTTATTAAGTGGGTTAAAGACTAATGCGTTCGTTTTGTTGCTGTAAGCAAACAAAGCTAGCGAATAGCGAAATAGAGGCTGTACGGCCGCAAGGACTTCTGGGTTGGTGCAGTGTTTTTGAGAAGAGATGGAGTTTGTACTAACTATGCTGACCTCACAATGCCTCAAATCAATTACTGGGATATCTGACCTGTTTAACGAAAAGTTATTTCAGATATCCCTTACCAGTAGTTAGATTAATTTACTTTAGAAAAATTGTTAACAATGTATTATAAAGGTGGTACAAACAATAAATTTGACTTGACTTGACCAGGCGTACAATATAATCAAACTTATGTCTTGATATTCTAAAATTTTCCCTCTACCACTCTTCAACAAAAGCGCCATTTAAAAGGCTCTCGAGTCATTACTGATATCTCGGCCATGACCGTACATGTCTGGCGGCTCTTGTTTTACGAGCTGTTATTTCAAGTAAAATCATCCACCTTTGCCTTGACCTTTTTAAATGCTGCAATCGCCACAGATGTCGCAATTTTGACGACTGTGATTGCTGCTCGAGAAAAGGAAAATAAAAAGTAACGACCTCGAATAATACGACTTCTCTCCTTCCTACAACCATGTTTATTTTTAATTTTCCACTTATTCGGATTGCCTTTGAAATGTTGACAGATTTACTTGGTTTACTTTAGTCAGTGTAAACACTTAAGGAATTCCCCAAGGTTAGTAACCTGACCACAGTAAACTGAAACCACGGTAAAATCTCAAGTTTAAACACAGCATTAGTCAGCCGATGTGCAAAACTCACTCAGCTCTGGTGCAATGCTCCCAATTGTAGAATCATCCACAAATGTGCAGTATGAAGCCAGACTCATTAAGGTGTTAGGAGCTGCGATTAACAAGAGATACCTTGTAATAACCAGACCTGAGCATGAGAAAATTCATAAGAAGAATGTACTGCCTATCATTGGGTGGGTGCACAGATACCTTAAGCACCGACACTTGTCTAAAGATCAATGCCTCTTTGGCCTGTTGACTTGCAACAAACTACAGAAGAAGTGCTTATCAAACACTTATAAAACAGCAAGGAATTGACTGCAAACAGTACCAGGAACTCACCGAAAACCGAACCTGAGGGGACTTCTCAAATGCGGGCATAGGATCATCGAAGACTACCTGATTTTCATCCCTCCAAAGACAATGTTAGCTACGCATATTATCAAAGATGCATGCCGAATAACCATGACCATGAGAAAAGTCAGAAAACAATATTGCATTCCACGATTCCACCCTTATGAAGTCTTGTTAAGGGGGTACCGTAAGAATTCCATAAATTGTCGCAGGTTTATAGCAAGATTGTTTCCAACCACTAACCAACCCCGATTTATGGCCTGCTGTGGAAGACCTTGAATTGGTTACTCTGAAAACGGCAAGACCTTCAAAACAGCAGCTGCATGGGTATAAAACTTGTACTAGATGTCGAGCTACCTTTGAATAACCACCCTCTTACCTATCTAGAGAATCATATACAAGTACCGGTTGTGACAGGAAACAGTTTTCTCTAACCAAAACTAACAGCACCATCAGAAATTAATCTAGACAAAATAACCAACCAGCAGTTACTGTAAAACAAGCCAGATGAATACGATTGGCAGAGGAGACAATGTAACAACACTGGAAACTAAAATACCTCAAGACGTTACGAGAAATAGAAAAGAGCTACTCAACTTAACAAAACTAATTCCAAGCAAGGGGGAGTGTTCCGGAAACATTGTATTTTGAGTGTGTTTTCTTTTGAATATTTAAGTAAGTAAACATGAGATATGTTCAGTTAGCGACTCACAAACTTCCATCACTCTGATTTATATGTTGATTTATCTGCTCAGATGGACAGGGTACATTCACTGGAGCATAAACAATTAACTTTGTCCTACAGAGGCTCCAACTTGAAACGTATACACGTTACTAAACTGTTGGGTGTCCATCTGGATAATCATCTTTCCTGGAATGAACATATTATTAAGTCTCTATCGTCAGGATATAGTACTTTAGCAGTATTAAGGAAAGTTGGTTATATTGCTCCTATATGTTTATAAGGAAGCAATTAATTGAATGTCTTAACTTTTCTAAGATAGCTTATTTTAGTGTCGTACTAAATCCCCTGCCTGATTATCAGGTGAAGCGTTTACAATGCCTTCAAAATTCATGCGCTGCATTCGTTCTCGTGAAGTTCAGTAATATTCATGAAGTTTTAAGTCTTGGTTACCTATTTTTGAAAGGAGAGAGTTTGAATTTATAAATTAGTCCATAGAGGATTACATAATGAGAATTTGCCCAGTTTGGTTCATATTGTTAGAACCTATAATTTAAGATCTTCTCGTGCGCCCTCAGTAGTTCCAGAACCTAAAAAGTCTAACACCTTTCAAGACATGGCTGCTATAGGTCATTAACAAATTGCCAGATGACATTAGAAGTATCAGCTCATATAATCAATTTATCAGTGCAATAAGGAAACATCTTTTTGCTACAGCCAAAGCTGGTCTTGAATAATTAGATGTAGGTTATTTTCGGGAGGATGGGCGGGGCAGGGTTAGATTTTGCTATCTGCTGATATGTTATGGCCAACCTTTGTACTTGTTGTCTATATGTTGTGGGATAATAGGGTACGTAGGTCAGGGTTTGGTTGGTTGGTTACACCTATTCATTTTTATTTGTAAATATCCAGTATAGTAAATTATATATTTAGTATTTATTAACTACACGTAAATTGTATATATTTATTTATTAACATTTTGTAATTAGGACTTAAGAGAGCTTGACTACAAAAATCGCATTAACTGCGGCCGGTGTCAAAAAATCGAATTTCTTCAAATTACCTGAAACTTATTTTATTTTAAAAGGGTCCCTGGCGTTGTAGATTGATGTCATTTATTCCTAGTATTTTTGCAAAATTGCCTCAGAAAAGGAATTAAAAGATAGCGAGCTAATACTGGCAAAAATTATGATAAAGTGCTTCCAATTTATGAGCAGATGTGTTGCATTAGTGACAGACCAATATTACTTCCCGATGCAAATAACTTTATTCACTATATGTAACATGCTTTAACTTTAGAAATATAGCTACAAAACCAAAGAACAAGTTGTCAATGTCCATATACATTAATTCAAATAGTTCCTAGTACATTTCACTTTGCTGAAAACGGAAAAAGTCACTCAATTGTTTAAGTGTTTAGGCAGGGTCCAACCCACTTCTAGGGATAAAAACTATACTGCCTTGTCCCTAGTACTTTGCCATTGATGGCCTATGTGTTAAAAGTTTGGGTTTCTGATTTTCAGGGATTGCTAACGTGAAAAAAAATGACACTCACAGACCCCCCGTGAAGAAACAAAAAATATACATTTTTACTTAAATTGTGGTTTCTACTGCTTTTGAAGATTCTATATTTCTATAACAATCATTGTAGAAAGAACTGAAGTTGTAAACGCGAAATTCTCAAAAAAATGAAAATAACTTGATATTATCTGACTTATAATTTTTGTGTCTTGATTCATTTTATGAAAGAGGGATACCTTGTCTGGCTTCATGTACTTTTCAGTTCAGCTTTAATGTCAGCTATCGACAATGCTGTTAATAGCTGTTATTCATTAATAACACACAACATAAACTCGCGTCACCGATTTTTCTAAACCACATAAACACAAAAGGCTATTCAACTTGTTGAGATAATAAATTCATTATTTATTTTAACTTAAAAATGTCTTGGCTTATTTTCCCCCAGAAACAACAACTTCTTTGGCTTCATGTAAAGATTCCATCACCACAGATAGTCCCAATTAAGACTTACGTGTTATGTTGAACATGAAGTCACTAGGCTGATTTTCTAAGTCCACAATCTTGATCCAAATCAGGGTCGTAACGAGGGATATCATGATAACCTTGATCCTGTATTTTTGGTAAGCATTTTGATCCCTGATCCCAAAGTTTTACAAAATTTTGATCCCAGATCCCACGAGTTTTTAAATATTGATCCCTGATTCAAAGATTTTTAAAATTTTTATCCCTGATCCTATGGCAGTGCTACGATCCCAGTCCTGCCAAATGGTAGTTACTGATTCACCAAACTAAATTTATGCAGTGTCCAAGGCAAGTAAGTTAATCAAGAACGATTTTTTTTGCTTTCCATGAAACGTTTTTAAGCTTCAGTTGCATATAAACCAACATTTCTATATAATGAACGTCTACCTTAGTAAATTTAACTGAAACAGTTACATATTACAGCTGCAACTTCCAATGAGCTCTTTGATTTGATTAATAAAACCCTCCTTTCTGTTTCTGGAAACAGTAGCGATGTCTAATTCAAAATGCTCACAAATCCTTACAAGCATGTCTATGTTGAACTTTTTCAACTTGTTTTGTTGACTTAGTTCACACAGGTTGAAGCGTTCATAACAAATAGGGTGCTTCTCTGCGACCTCAGCGATGATACCCTCACGCAGCTCTTGCAACTCTGTCTCATACTGCTCTGCTTGAGTATCACTCTCTAGATCTCGTACTTCATCCTCAATTAGATCTGCTGGGCTTTGCACCTTCTTTCTCTGTGCTGCGGCAAGCTTAGAGAAAAATGAACGGATCTGCTGTGTTTGAAGGCATTCGCTTGCGGCAAATAAACGCTTACCAAGCTCATCTCTTGCACATCTCATGTCGATGGAAACTTGCAAAGGATCAGCTTTATGTCCTGTAGCATAGCCGACGTCGAATTTCTCTTGGAGGTAATTTCTTACCTTGTCAGGAAAACGTGTTGCCCGCTTTGGTACCTTCAAAGCCCAGCCTTTCTGAAGAACTTGATGTGTGGTCACGCTGAGGTCTTCTGTGAGACGAAGTGAAGAAAGTTTGTTTTCTAATTGGGACGAAAACTGCTCTGACGTTACCTGTTGAAACTGTTCGGCCCATTTCTTGATTACTTTATCTCCAAGGGGTTCAGAAACGTCTTGAAAGGAGTGTTTCTCTGCAGCGATGTGCTTTTCAAGCTTGCCCATTGTAATGTACTGCTTGATGCACCCTGGTTCAGGGCAGCTGAACAGACCGCAATCTCTGTCCTCGTTGCCAGATTCTTCGGGTGACCTTACAGGTTTCAGCGGACCAGGAAGTTCTGCCGCGAAGCAAGAATTCTTTTTCTTAATAGATTCCCTATTTCCCTGTGATCCGCTCTCAATGATTCTAATTTCAGACGGTAGTATCTTGCTATCCTTATCAAGATTCTCCCATGCAACCAGTTTCCCGGTGCCAACATTGTATGCTTTCCATACCTTTAGGCCGTTGTTACAATACTGGTAGTTATGAAGAAGACTTACTTCTGGAATGTGCAGTGTGGGGCACTTACCGGCTGACTCTGGATACTCCACCACATACGGAACAACACTTCGTACGCCGCCATGTGACTCCAAAGCTTTTTTGACTTGTTCTGCAGATATTACATCATTTCCCTCATTAAGAAACCGGTTAACATGGGATTTCTGGTGAGCGGAGCTCCTGTCACACGGTCCCTTGCCTGCTTGTGGCTCTGAGAAATCATAGCGTTTGATGGAGACACCAGTCAATCTACTGATGTGCCGTATAGGAACAAGTAGTCCACCTGATGCGTACGATCCTGCACAGTCGCTTCGATAAAATGCTTCATTAATCTCTGGGTGTCTTGCCTTTTCTTCCTGGAGGGTGTGACGCATAACTGCAGCAACAACTTCACTATTCTGGCTGATTGCCTGACGAAATAAGTGCGAGTACACAGTTACTTCACATTCGTTTGAGTTGGTGCGACGTACACAGTGCGAAATGTGCCAACTTATTCCACGTTTACCAAACCATTCCATCTGTGTTTCTTTGAAACGGCGTGGCAAGAATTTCATTGCAAAATCTTGCGTGATGAATATTTTGCTTGAATCGACTTCATCCAAGACTTCTTGTCTTGCTCTGTCCTGGTGTACTGCCCTTAGCAGATGACGTTTCCAGGCATAGATTGACTGCAGAGAAACTTGCACATCGTGGAGTTTATCTTCCTTTTCGTCATTGCTGTAAAAAACAATTTCAGGGTCTGAGAAAACATTCTTCATCAAGCTTTCTAGATGGTAAAGATTTTCACAGTCATCGCACACCAAATCATGGGAGTGATCACATTCTTCAGAAAATTCTGGTACTGATGGATCACTCAAAGCAAACGTACTGCAGTGGTCGGG
>JAOBAY020124978.1:0-15000 GCA_025331085.2 Zoanthus sociatus | reverse complement strand
AATATAAAATAACGTCCTTTAGCTTTAGGAGCGTTACAATGATTTTGTATTAAAAACGATTTGGTCCTTAATCTTCTCATTCCATACATTTGTTTTAGTCTATTTTTATGACAATACATCCCGTCATTTTCATAATTAGGGCCGGGTGTAGTTATAATTGAAAATCAGACTTAGGAAACTTTAAGTCTAAACTGTGTAAATAATAAAAGAAATGCTTCAAAAAGTTGCACATTTAATTGGTTTGTTTTCGTCTGTTTCCTGTTACATTCTTGATCATTTATTTCATTATACTGGATTCTAAAGAATTATACAAAAATAAATCGATCCATTTCGTTTTTTTGACAACATAAAATAATCTTACTGTGTCCTCTTACGACGGGATATTTTAATAAACTTATTACATATATATAGATATGTTTTAACCCCAGTAATTTTATTTAAAGTTTAGTAAAAACTATAGATGTTGTCGAGTTTATTACCTTATAAATCATTAAGAAATGTTCATTATGCGCAGAAATGGTGAGAACCAGAACTATATTTATAAGATATTTTGCAAAAAATCCTCGATTTTGTATTATTACAATGATAATTACTTTTTTAGTTTAGCCAATGTAGGTATTCCCATTTTACGGTACTTTCGTGTTCAATGATTGACATTGGAATTACTGCACTACATCGGTTTGTCTACACCGAAATAGGAAAACTCCGCTCAAAGTTGTTCAGAATTGAAGAATACGTGATGGATAGAACAGGTAACACGCTCATGTCTTGCCGTATATCCATTCTACGTAAAGCAGTTAACTTCATTTTTATACTGCAAACCTATACTTTTAACCTTAAGTTCAAGTATGAAAAGAAACCTCAGTTGGTGATCACGCATCTTAAGACTGACAGCATCTTTACTTTATTCTAACGAGTCAAGGGTGACGTTTTTCGCAGCGTAATTGCAGTGACTGTAATAAACAGTTCCAGCTGACAACAATCACCAAGTTAAATGGCTTGAGACTTGGCACTTCATTCACTGCATACACGAAATCCTCTTAAACATTTGGCGTTTTAATTAAACCATCGAAGATGGGCAACACCTTTGGTGCAATTGGTTATCGTGTCATCTCTGTGTTTTACAAGGGTGACTGAGTGCCCGTACACCTTGTGCTCAAAAGATTTTTCCTCTTGAAATATTTACTCTTAATGTTTTAGAACTTGTTTTCCACGTTCTATCACTTCAAGTAACAAGACGCTGTTTCTCGTTAAAATGTTCCCTCCACGGCGATTTGGGGTCAGTTTTAAAGGTACCGCGGTCACTGAGCTAAATAAGCCTGTCTTGCTGATCCGACCAATCTGGACCCAAGCTCCTTTGCGAACTCCTAGCCGGGTCGAGTCTGCTAAGCAAAATGGGATCTTCTGGTAGTCGCAGCAGCACCGAGTCTGACTTCAGAAAATATAGAAAGATACCAACTTGGGACATGACATTGAGAGTTCCCAAAGCAAGAGTAACTGCGTTTTCTGGATTGACGTTCGATTTGGTTGTTGGTCTCAGAATGTTCGGGCCAAACACTGTGGCAAGGTTATTTAAGGTCATCTTGTTAGTTTCGTGAAACTCGGCAACTCTGAAATTGGATAAATACGATTACAATATTGTTTATTTTGTTGAAGTAAAAATAAATTAAACTATACGTTATCATTTTAATTTGACATATTTTTAGATATTTTTTATTCTTTGCGAATCTTTGTAGATCACATGAACCATAGGGTCATGGGAAACTTACTATGTCTGAGTGGGTATGCAACAGATCAAGTGACTTCCACTGGAATAGACACATTGTCAACATTGTAAACTATTCAACAAGATCCTTAGCCTTCTCAGGGAAATACCTAACATTCTACAAGCAAGACTTAAAAGAGGCTTCTACACTGGCTTGATGCCCACCTGGTAGAATATTCACCCAGTAAGCAGAGAAAATTCAGCGTCACGCATTGCTATTTGTATAAAATCAGATTTTTACAACCGGGTGTAATCCTTAAGCAGCTCCAAGATTTAGGTTGGCAAACGCTCGAGCAATGGAAAAACACAAGCACCGCAAATCTGTGTCACAAAACCATCAACACTCAGTTCATGTTCCTTGTCGATCACTTATCAACTCTGGTTGGCCTCACTCGGCACATGCACACAGTGCACAACCAGCCTTATACCTGCACAGACACACACTAGTACAGCTTCATTCCATACCCACTCCCACTACAGAACATGGCTCCCACAAAAACTCATTGTTTTAAGTTTAAATATCAATGCATTCAAAGCACGAATTAGTATGTGTAATCAAATGGTGACGAGTGAAATTAGGAAATCATTTCACGCGCGTTTTGTCCAAATTTTAATAATTTATTACAATTATTACAATTTGGACAAAACGCAAGTGAAATTATTCCCTAATTTCACTCGTCATCATTTGATTATCTATTAATATTTTGGGTGACAAATTACGTTAAATTGTTCATGCAGTATCGAAAAAGTCCAAGGATTCCGCGCTTAAAAATTGTTAACTAAGCGTATTGTACGGAAAGTTTTAATTTTCTGAATGTACAGACAACTTGAAAAGCTCTTTAAACTGTTCTTGTTTTACATTTTTGTTTTTCACAAAATGTTTCAAAGTTAAATCAACTGTCTGCCTTCTTTGTTCATGATTGGCCAAATTCGTGAATGAACTCGAAAATGTCGCCCAGGTCAAATGCGATCAATAATTTTATCCAGCTGTTTAGGAGGAAGCTTCTCAGGGCTTGTCGAGGGCATTTTCTTCATACCAGTTCTGCTTTTACGGGTGTTCAAGTTTTCGGCAGCGTCTTTTAATGTCGCAACATCAGAATCTGTAACATCTTCAAACCTGGACGCCATTTTGGCTGCGTACGAACGGTTGCCATGGCAATTTTGTAATTTCACATGTGAAATTATAAATTAACGCTGAAATTTCGCGCCAGAATTTAGGAGTAATTTGTCACCCATGATATTATTCTCATAATTCACATTTGGTATGAAGTATGTGCTTTTAGTTTTGATTCATTTTCGTTTTGATACCTGTTATTGGAACAAGTGTCAAGACTCAAGAATACTAAGCCTAGCTCGCATAGTTCTAGTGTTTCTTTTATAAATGAAAAACATTTGGAGAACTTAAATTGCTTGAAGTTTGGGATTTTATGGGATGGGAGGCATGGGACTCCTGGAAAGATTTATGAATTTTAAGTTTTTACCCTACTTGAAGAAATTGGGTTTTTGGTCTTAATTTTGTTCTAGTTGTTAATTAAAATAATCATTTGTTAAATAATATTAGTATTTACCAAGCAACCGATATCCATTTTCGAGCGCTCTGATTGGCTGCAAGATAAGTATTAACCTAGCAGGAGAATAGCACTTTCCGCGCGCTCTGACTGGTTCATCAAACACTAGATATCCTGCGCTATTCACCTCGGTCACTCAACCGTGAAAAAAATGATTACGCGCGCTTCCCGTTTTGCTCCAGTATCTGAAGAAGTAATTCATAAAATTCACGAGAAAGGAACTTCTTTAAACACAAAAACGGTAACAAAAAGTGGTATTTCAGTGTTTAATGTAAAGTTTTTATTCGCTTAAAATCAACAGCACAGCAGTTTCTATACATTAATTGAAAAACAGTTTGAAGAAGATGAGCTCGTAAATTACAACGGTAGAAATCCAATTTTGTTGAAGAATCTGGCCGCAATCTAACAGATAGCAACAGGGCTGCGATGGAACCACAACCAGCTGCTGTTAAACGTGTAGTTCGTCCAGTGGCTTTAAACTCCAACTCTTCGGAATCCAAGATGGCCAGCAGCTGTTGTTGAATGGACTCATTCCCGGCCGCACTTTCAACAACTGCAGTTTTTATTTCAACATAAACTTTCCAGGTTCAAGCAACAGAATGTAATTAGTTCAGGACGAGATTGCTCATTTTGCATTACCTGGAGACCCTGTTTTTCCAGCGATTTCTTTACTGATAAATAAAAAATTTTTGCACTTCAATGTGACTTTGACACTGTTTAGTCATGTGATCACCAGTTCGCGCGTTACGGAAGACTGGTTGTGAAACTTGTTTTTGCCCAGATTTTGAAATTTTTCAAATTTTTTGAAATAAACTTCTTTTTTTAAAAAAAGTGCTATTCACCTGCTAGGTTAATACTTAAACAATTATCCCCCTCAGTGTCGGTGCCTTGCGGCTCGGTAAATATCCATCACTAGTCACCACTTCTGGGGATAGTTGTTAACTATTAGTTGATTTTGAAGCGGAAGTCAAAATAACAGGAAGCGCGCGCGCAAAAAATAGAAAAAACGTTTAAATTTTTTTTTTTTTTTAATAAAGTGTATTTTTATCTTATTTTTTGGTAAATACTAAAACACCTTTCCCCCTCAAGGTCGGTGACTAGCGCTAGATATATACCTCGACACTTCGCGTCTCGGTATATATCCATCACTTTTCACCTCACCTATGGGGGATATTGTTAAATATTAATGAATTTATATAGCGCTTATCCAAAGCTCTAAGCGCCTTGCAAGAAAATATAGTTCAAAGGTTGAGGGTCTTCGATATTCCTCAACGGCATCTCGCATGTTCTAAACATTTTAAAAGAATAACTCGATGTTAGAGGCAGACCACAACACTGGTCCTGGGTTCTTTTAAGTCTCCCAATATAGAAGTTCAAGAGACTTGCTCTACGGTTTATTTTCCTTATCAGAGAAGACGGAAAGATCTAACAATTTGCAGATGTTAGAGCAAAGGCAGCACCCTGAGTTGGAATGAAACCGAGCCTCCCGCACGATAGACTGGCGCTTTACGAAATCTATGTTAATCTCGCTGTGGTCGTTACATGAAAAAATTCATGAATGAAAGTTAGGAGGGAATTTTTGTTTGACACGGAATTTTGAATTTCCACTTTTCTGGAAATTTTCCAGGAAAAGTCCCAAAGTTTTATTTTTAATGAAGTAGGCAATGCTTTCACCATCATCGTAATCGCCTTCATCATTATCACCTTCACCATTTCTATTGTATCACTTCAGGAATAATTGTTCTTGATCTCTATTTTTATATTTTTCATTATATTCGTTCAAATTAATAATTAGCAACAGCTAATTTTCAATTCTTCGCAGCATTTTCCTAACCCCTTCCTATTTCATTCATTAGGACGACCCGAAAAACTACCAGATGTATGCTATTCATGGTGGGTTCTGGCATCGCTTAAGATTATCGGCAAAATTCATTGGATAGACAAGGAGAAACTCAGTTTGTATATCCTAGCCTGCCAAGACGACGAGATAGGAGGATTTGCTGACCGACCCGGAGATATGGTAAGACTCTGTCCTCTCCAATAGGTTGATAGTTTGTTGCTTCTTAAAAATTTCTTATCTCACCCGTGCATGAAGTTGCAGGATGAGATATTGTGATGGCTCTAAAATGTCACTCTTGACTCGCTGTTAGCACGGCTTTTAGGACTGCGGGGAGCATCTTTAAATATATACGATCAAAAATGGCGGATTTTTCTCAAGTGTTACACTGCGTCTTGTGTTAGTTAAGTCTGCTATACAGTTATTGAATTTAAAGTCTTGCTATGGAGTGGCATTAGAATTTCAGATTATTTTCCAGCTTTAGTGCTACCTGAGGCTTAATCTAGCAAACGCAAACGATAATAAGGTATAGTTAAACAGTAGAGTTAACTTTCAAATTTTTTATCAACATTCGATAGTTTCTCAGGCTAGTAGTTTTGAAGTTGTATCAAACATTTGAAAAATGGAATGACACTGCAACAGAACCCGAGTCAGCATCGAGACTGTAAAAGAAGATCTTGACATTTTTTTAAAATGACTAGCGATCAATTGATCCTTTGAATTGTTAGAAGCAAAAACAGAAGCAATTCCTGAGCTAAAAGATTTCTGTGTATCCCTAGAACTTCTACCTCCTTCGGAAAAGTGTTTTCCTGCAGCCAAAACAAGAAAATTTGAAAGCCGTACTATTAATGTTGAATGAAGAAATTACAACCTCATTTTAAATGAAATTTCTAACTTACTTATCCCATGTATAAGATGGCTCGCTTTGTCATCGTCTTGTATTAATTGGTGCAAGTGCAATGTAAGACATGTCGTTTCCAGGACCACTCTTTGGTAATTGTATAAACATGGCGGATTGAGACATATCGTTTCCACAACCACTCTTCGGCAATTATTCTTCGGCAGGTTTTCGGATATCCGAATTACGATTCACAAAAAGAGTGAGAATTTAGGAATAGAACTGGGACCGAAAGGGTTAAATGTCAGGTGCTTTAATTGTATAGAGAAATGAAAATTGAAAATTATTATCTAAAATACTAAAATGCGAAAATTAAAAATATTATGTTAGTTATAAGTCATTTATAGTTAATATATGTAAATTTATGTTACATTTATGTAAAGTAAATTATTTTTCTTTAAAATAGAAAAAAATATAGAAAATAAGTAGAAACAGGAAAAAAAGATGCTTTAATTGTAGTGTCTCCACTTTTGAAAAGTTCAGTTTTGGATCGGTTTTATACGTTAAACTACTAGAAACTTATAATTAATGTGAACAACATTACATGCAATGGGTATTTAACGCTAACTGCGACAAAACACACAAATTTAGGTACATTTTTTTTCATTTTGCAGGTTGATCCATTTCACACTTTGTTTGGCCTTGCTGGCTTGTCTTTACTGGGATCAACACAGGTTAAACCAGTTAATCCTGTTTACTGTTTACCGGAGGAGACCATAGAAAGACTAAAGAAAAAGCCGGCTCTACTGGGCGAGTAGGTTATCATTGTCCCAAAATCATCTTCGTATATAGAGTGCTCTGTTTTAAGCATCCTCTGCTGCGGGAGTAGGTTATGATAACCAGTAAAACATCTCCATAACTTGCCTTGTTGGATTTATGAAAAAAGAACTTTTGTTTTAGCTTTTTATCCGGTCAATATCTAGAGGATATTACACGGTGGCGCGTACATATGAAGTTTATCTTCGAGTGGAAAAAAAAAATCTCACGAGTGAGCACAACGAACGAGTGAAATTTTTTTTTTCCATAAGAAGATATACTTCATATGTTCAAGCCAACGTGTAATTTTCTTTTTATTACATAGATATGAGTGTTTCGAAAATAAAAAAAAACTAGACGGAAAACGAAGGAAAAACAAAGGAATGACGTCAGCGATATCTTTACTAGTGAGGATATGCCACCCGTATCCCGGATGTAGTTTCATATGAAATCTACGAGTGGCGTATTTTACAGTAAAACACACATATCAATGTAATAAATAGGATATATTTGGTACGAGTTTAAATTTGAAATTGTTTCATATCTTCTTTTTGGGATGTTGTCGTTTTCTGTGTAAGGCTGTTGCTTATCTTTGATTATGTTTCTACTTTCAAGCCAATGGGAGTCTTTAAGGAATCCTGGACGGGACACTAATCCACCATAGGCTAGCTTCTAGCACACACTGATACTCTTTTTACTCGAACGTTTATCGTCAGAGCGACGATTAATGCTTAAAAAGTTGACTTCGTACACTCTAATTGATGATGATCAAGAATTTTCAAACTTGACCTTAGGTTGACTACAGGCCGGCTAACTCCCTAACGTTTGAAACCTAGGTGACTTGCTTGAGCTACTAACGGCAATTGTAATAGAAACTTACTTGGTTGTAAAGGTATTTGATTTGATTATTCTTGTTAGAATTTTAGCGACACTGAAATAATTACAATCGTAGTTCGTTGCAGGTTATGATGAACTCTTCAACGCAGCCTGATCTGCGTTCTGTCAGACAACCTAGATAGATAGAAAAAGAATAAATATTTAATATATGCTTAACATGAAGAACTGCTTGTGTGTTGTTCTTAAAGAAATTAATCTTAGGCAATGTACCGATTAACAAAATTAAACAAGATATCTGATTGGATGAAGTAGGGTTGGGACAAGCTTTATATTCCTTTTGATTGATTGAAACGATCTAATACTGACGTCAGTCGGTACAAGAGGACAGTACCATCTTGTGTTTTTGTAATGGAAACAGTTTTTCTTGATTTAAGGGTTGAATTCAGTTTACAGAAAAAGAGCTGCAGTGGCTCTTGAGAGAGAAAAAGGTAGAAAAAAGTACTAACTTAAAGACAACTTTTTAAAGGAGGCTTTCCAATTGTCAATATTAAGATCTCGTTCCCTTTAGTTAAGAATCCCAACTGGTAGAAAGAAAAACCAAATGGTTACACTCTTTTTTATCAAAGAAAATTGTTTTTCGGATCGAGACTGGATATCTTTTTTTTTTTTTTTGGCCTATTTTAGGCTAACAATATTCTTACGAATATCGTTAGATTCGGGAGTATCAGTGTCGTGGAATTTCCGTTTTTTAAATGACTGTGGTATCGAAGAGCTTCAAAGGTGATGGATCTGCATTTGGCTCTGCCATTTTGGATTGCGCAATTGCACTGCAATTGCAGTACATGTAATCAATAATGTTTTTTTTTTCAAACATGCAAAATCATATTCTTAACAAAATCTGAGCCTCAGCATTATTCTTAAAATATTCTTAGAATTTGACCAATTTCAGCCTCAATTCTTATAAAAAAAGAGTGCATGATATTCAGAAAAACCTGCTTTTGTTGCGAGGGTATTGCTGTAAAACAAACTCAGGGGAGTAAGGAAGGTAGAGTGGTTAGAACCCATGCCTCCCTCCTCTTTTACTCGGGTTGTATCTGGTACTCCGTTTTTCCGTCCTCAACAAAATCATTTTACGCCAACCTATGAGCCATATCTCCAGTTAGTAATATGGACTTAATGCAAACTAGCCAGGGAAGACGCGAGCCTGGCCTGGCGAGGCGGCAGCATCGTAGAGCCGATCCATGTGCAGAAAGCAGAGGAACAATAATCTCTCTTATAAACTATGCTGAGACAACGAACTCGGAAAAAAAAACTTAGTAGTTTCTTTTACTCTTTACTTTCTTATTTTACTAATATTAGTAGAGAATAAATTCAGAGTGACTGCGCGATGCAATACACATTTGCCTTGGCATTTAATTGATTGTGTGATACAATCCGTGTGTCATTACCTAATTAATGACCTCGCTCGCCATATGACTTCTCGCTTCACAGTGGTAGAGCATCCGACTAGTGTAAGGAAGGTCATGGGCATGATTTCCATCTGGAGCTCGGTTTTTTTCCGAGTTGTTTGTCTCCGCATAGTTGTTTTATCGCACAATAAAGTGTCAGAACTGATGAAGATTCCCATAAACTAAAGAAACATTTTGATATGAAAAAACAAAATGCTGCAAGAATGATTTTTATGTTCGAATGGTTTTCACATGTAAAGTACACGCTGGGATATTTCAGTGCAATGTTTTTCTTTCAAGTGGGAAAATGAGAGCGCCAGTTCTCAGTACTTGTACAACTCCCTTCTGTTGTCTTCGAGCTTTTGTCTTGGACATTGGAACTGATTGATAGCTATTATTTGTACTTGTAGTATTGCCATTATGGAATATATTTTTTCCCTACTAGCCGGCAATACAATGTGAAATCACCGGTTCAGAATCGCAATTAGTTTATGTAGTCATAGAGCTAAATCGATAAAGATGTAAATAAAGCATTATTAATTGCTGTTGTTTTAACCACCGCTTGGTTCATATACGGCCTAATTGGTAAGGCGCCTGTCAATCGTGAGGTAGACTTAGGTTCGATTCCCGGCTGCACCAACACTCAGGGTCTTAAAATAATTGAGGAGGTGCTGCCTTTGCTCTAACATCTGCAAATGGTTGGACCTTCGCGTCTTCTCGGATAAGGACGATAAACCAGTCTCCCAGTCCAATCTCCCAACCCGTTATCGGAGGACTTAAAAGAAGCCACACACATCTATCGTAGAGTAGGGTAGTGATCCCGATGTTCAGAAAAAAAATTGTATCAAGCTGTTTAAGACATTTTAAACGTAAAAACAGATGTCATTTATGGTTTTGCTAATTTCCTATCTTGTTGCGGGAGAAGATTCTTGAGCCCTCTCCCACTGCTGTTTCAGGGCGATGGTCTCAATATCAAATTTATAATTTGTTATAAAGAATGTGCAAACATCACGTTTTGCAAACATTTATCAATATGGAATCTTTCATATTCATATTCCCGATGAAAAAACTCCGTGGTATCGCTGAATAATGGTGAACACTTTTTTTACTTAGAACCAATAAAATTTTGCTCAATGTTTTTATTTTCAGCCTTTTGAGGCTCAAAATTTTCTTATTTTGTCCTTATACAGTCCATATACATTTACTCGGTACATTTAGTGACCAAGTACAAATTTAGAACGAGATGTAACAATGATATATATATTGTGCTGCATAATATGTTATACAGTTGGAGTTCATTAGTATTAAAAAAAGTAAGTGCGATTGCTTTCTGCGTTTCACTATTGTTATAAAACTAAAAGTGTTTTTCCATAACATTTCGTTCATTTCAACTTCGGATTTTTCTTTCAAATTTGCTCATAAATTTCAGACGATTTGAGCCTCACTGTTCTTAGTCAGGGTTTTCCTTTTCAAATAAAGTAGCAGTAGATGAAATTTGAACAGGCGGAGAAGTTGGGCGTGGTAGCACAATCCGTTTCACATTTATTATCAACACTTGCATTCTTGTTTGCAAGGATGTTTTTGTGATGATAACAGTTGCCGGCGACGAAGCGATTGACAGAAGGCGAAAATCGCCGGTCGCCGGCCAAAAAGGAAAACCCTGTGTACTTGCAAAGCATTTTCTATATTCAGAACTATGGTTTTGTAACCTTCATACAAAGAATATGTATTGTATAACTAAAAATGTGAACAATTATTCCACCATATTGTTTATACATTATTTATTTAACAAAACATTTGCTCTTGACATTATTAGCTTTCCACTCGGCTTTTGCAATCATTTGTTAAGGGCTGATAATCAAAATCGTGTGAATTTTTAATAGTTAGGTACCACGTGACGGCCAGGCTCTGCAAAGGGCTTGTCCTTGTTTTATTTTGAATGTGTCTTAACAAGATTAACATACCTTGGATTATATAATGCCTAATGAAAAATGTTGTAAAGTTTTTTTGTTTGTTGGGGTTTTTTTAGATAAGTCAACAAGCACAACTTCCTTTTTCGCTTATGTAAATTAAGGTGCTTCTCAAAAAGTTTGTTAGCAGCTGTCACAAAAATGAGACGGAAAGTTACTCTTATGTAAAAGCTCAATCTTAGGATTGAAATTTATACTGTTTTAGGAATGTGGTCATTCAAGCTGTGCAATATCGACTTACCAAAAGAACTGATACTTTGTGGTTAATAATGGTATTTATCTTTTAGATCACTGTATGGTAAGTTTCGTGAAACCCAATTTACTTGGAACTAGAAAGGAGTTTCAAAATACCTTTGCTAACCCAATCCAAAATGGACAGTGTGCTGATTCTACACCAGTCGATGTGAGATTGATGAAACAAAGATGCCATGTCTTACACAAGATGCTCGAAGGATGTGTGCAGGTATTTTGTTGTTGTATTAGAGGACTTTTCCTTCACAAATACAAGGCTAAAACAAGAAGTATTCAAAACTTGAGCTATCATTCTCGATGTACACAAATTATACCTTGATGTATTTAGATAATTTCAAAGTCCTTGTTACGGAAAACGTAAATTCTATCTTCAAAACTTATAAAATTTTCTTTTTCTTTACAGAGAAGGGATTACTCTGTCCTCACCCCATTTCTTCCGCCAAAACACGAATACGTCATCTTCGTTCGTCTCTCCAACAAACAAAGGCAGTTATATAAACACTATTTGGATACGTTTGTTTATTCCGGTGAAGGTGTTTCAAAAAAGGGTTAGTTTCCAATTGCTTTTTAAAGGGGCTTTATCACGACCATTTTATTGTTTTGATTCAATTTTTCGCTAAAAATTTTACTTGATGGTTTTACGTAGGCACAAAATGTTCCGGATAAACTGTGTGGTGAACATTTTATGAAATATACATATAAAAAAGAGCCACTCATAGTGAGTTTTTTTTTTGGTGTTTTTTGTTTGGATAGCATCAAAATTTGAAAAGGTTCGCCCAACTTTTTTAGTTCAAGTTTCGATCCATATCTATCCTTGCCATCCTTAGTAATTAATGACAGAAAACAGAATAAACGTCATAATACAGTCTTAAATAAAAAACCTAGACCATTATTTTTGGAATTCTTTTGAGGGCTAGACGTATTTGTGATTTTAAGAAGATGCTAAAATTGCGTGATACTGCCCCTTTAAGTATTTAATTTAAAGTCAATATAGTTTACTGTTTGAAAGTATCATGTTCCTCTTTCTTGTAAGAGATTTCAATGCGTATTGTAAATATGTTCTTTTATAGCAAAAGCAGTTTTGAATTTCTAGAGCTGTTCTTACAGGTAAGATCCCTTAAACGTTTGTGAGATATTGTGTGGAAAAAAATTACAAGTAATGAATATCACATGTGTTCTAGTACTAAATACTGTCAGACAATGTAACTGCAGCCATTCTATGGGGTTACAGTTTTATGAATAATAGCGTTTGTTATCGTTTGATAGGTTTGGGACTGTTTTCGGACTACCAAGCATTAATGCGCATTTGGACACATCCCTGGACAATGAAGCTAGAGGCTCTTAGGCGCCCTGAAAAGTTTGCAGATTCAGATAGCTTAGATGACTTTGTTGTATACTCGGACGAAGAAAGTGAACGTTCTAGTACCTCGGAAGATAATAGCATGATGCTTTCAGATAGTGAGAGTGATGTTAGTACCAGCAGTCGTGGCCGCCACAACCAAAGCAGCTCAGATGATGATGATGATGATGATGGTAGTGACAGTGATATAGAAGAAGCTCCACCTCCTGTTTCTCAAAGATCAACAGAGAAGGCGACAAGACCGTCATCAAAATCCATAAATGGTGAAAACAAAGATGGTTCTAGCAAACAAGTGGACAGCATTGAAGTTGTTGATTGTCTGCCAGCAACAAATGAAGACTCCAAAAATGGAGCTTTCGGCAGCACTCGTTCAGGGGCTGATTTCAAGGGTGGTGTCGCAGATGTTGTAGTTGAAGAGGAAAAGGAATGGTATGATGAGTTTCTGAGTGAAGAAGACGAATCTAATATTGAGCTCAGTGGCAAGCTTGTCATTCTTTTGGAAATACTTGCCGATGCAGAAGCCGTTGGTGAAAAGGTTATTGTCTTTAGTCAGAGTCTTGTCTCTCTCGACTTGATTGAGAAAGCTCTTGGAGGAGGAAAAATCAATGGAGATAGGGAGAACTGGTGCCGGGGTTGTGACTATTTTCGAATGGATGGCTCAACCAGTGCCCATCTACGACAGAGATGGGCAGACATATTCAACGATATAGACAACACCAGGTAGTGGTTGTTATTATCAGGTTAACGTTCAATGTAAATTATATATAGTTTGGGTTGTCTTGCAGGGTTTCAGTTACTATTTTAGTGGTATGTCTGTCATTAGAGAAAGCCCCGGTGGATTTTACTTGGTACATACATGTCCTCCATAAATGTCAAGGTTAATTTTTAAAAGGATTGAATACTGTGGAATATGGCAGTGGTTTTCGTAACAGAAATCTTTATTAACCCTTGTCCTGCTAAAAACGATTTCATATAAAGTAAAATTGTCTTAACTTTTGAACCTGTTGATGAAACCTTATTAAATGACCATTCATATGCTTTGTTTTTGTAAGTACAAGCTAGAAATGTCTATGGTTTTGACTTGTTCTGAAGTTTTTATTTTTTAAGAAAATTAAAATTTTTGACTTTAAAAAATCTAGCATGTAAAGGGTTAATAATATGAAAAAAAGTTATCTTAATTTATGAGGAAAATGATTTCGTTACCATGATGCTTTAGCTCACTACAGTGTTGTCTTACCAGGAGTTTCTTCCACTGGTCACAAATTTCGCTCGTTACAGCAGACAGCTCTTCCTCTTCTTCTGCTTTCTGTATATCTTCTTCCATTGTTTCTTGACCACCGGCTTCAAACACAATTATTAAGTTATTTAACATGCATACTGAGTTTTAGATTTTACATACTCTTTATGATTTTCGATGAAGCAACTGTGTGTCTCCTCCTCGAAAGCTTGTTACCTAACATGTTATTATGTATGGTTAAATTTTCCCGCGCTGGTTTTCAGGGATATCATTCACAAATATCCCTCACTCATTCTACTATATATATGGTAGAAATCTCCTTGCGCTTTATCCTTAAGGGATATCACACACATCTAAATATCTAATATTTCATTGTTTTGTACTAATATTTTTATGATCTGTTATAGTTTTATAAAGTGAGTAGTTTAGGTGGAGAAAATAAAGAAGAGACTAATACCTTTTTTAGAAGGAGACCATTTAGTGCGAAAAAAAGAAAGAGTGGGCATAGAAAGAATCGAATGGAGGACAGTAAAGCTAGTTGAAGTATAAATAGCACAACCGTGCGAGTAACTGCAGTACCGAACAATTTACATTTTGTTGAGTTTACAGAAAATATATCAAATATTACCTGACAAAAATGGCGATACAGCTTTTCTTAATGTTCCCTGAAATAAAAAGGAATTATTCAACCTAACTTTGAAGAGAAACAAGTACAAAATAGGAGCAACAACAACTGCAATAATGTTCATATGATAGTTGAGGCTCAAGGGAAAATCCGAAAGTGATTGTTCCAAATCTTAAACGCAAATTACACCATGAAAAATTAAATATTTCTTCTCCCATCACCATTAGAAGGATAAGGACATTTTATACATACAAAAACACTACAACTCATATATACACTTTAACATTACTGCCATAGAAGGATAAAGACATTTTATACATAAAAAACACCCAAAAGTGATATATACACTTTCAAGATCAGCATAAAATATAACGTTTATGATACTTATGGATTAAGAAATATAATTAAATGGTTTCCGTGTTTACATAACCTGCATGATATAAGCGA
>JAOBAY020124894.1:0-16146 GCA_025331085.2 Zoanthus sociatus | reverse complement strand
ACGACCGAGGAAGACATGGAGATCGCAGGTGGAGAAGGAGAGTAGGAGTGTTAGTTTGAAGAAGGAGGATGCAATGATTCAAGCGAGATGGAGAGTGGGAGTGGGAGAAATTGCTGGTAGAGTGAGGTAAATCTGGCCACCCTCATTTACAGGGATAAAACCAGATCAAAACTGGATTGATGATGATGATTATATTAAAGATAGTAAATGAAAAAGTTCATTTACTGTAAACTTCAATTCAGTTTCAAACTTCATTAGAATTGTGACACTTTTTATATTGCAAACATACAGTACTGTTCAGTTAGTAGTATTCCTTGTATGTACATATATCTAGCTGTTTTTATGCAGTCAGTGTTGACTGCAAAACTTGATGCAAGCAAAAAAATTTGCAAGGAAAAAATTAATTATGCAGGAATCATTAAAGTTTCTACTTTTCTTACGTACACTGTATGATATACATATCACTGGCAAAAACTTGAATTTTTGCTTGCCTGGGACAACATTCAACTTGCCCAAGCACTTGGGTGGCTTGTCTGAACATTTGTCTATTGGGCAAACTTGTGATTATAAAAAATTACGTACTTTGCCAACTGCAAAAGTTACTTGCCCCTGACGACCGGTAGGGGTTTTGTCGAGCCCTGATTCACAGACAAAAAGTAATGCAGAGTTTGTTGTTTATTCACTCACAGGCAAAAAAAATGTAGATTTTTGTCAGGCTTTGCATCAAAATTTGTGGGCATAGAGATAAGGAAGTCTGCCCTACATAAATATTGAATTTAAAATCTGGCTTTGGAATCACATAAAAATTATTTTAAAGCTTTAATTTTACCAGTCTGAGAGGGTTAATTGAGATAAGCAAACAGTATACGCAGGGGTTTCAATAAAAGCCAGTCACTGCTGTCCTCTTTTTCTCCATAATTTTGTACTACACATTTCTCTCACCATTGCTCTCTCAGTCCTTCTCAAAACTTCCATGTCCTTTTCCATCAAACACCATGTCTCACTCCCATTAATAACATTGCCGATTTTACACAACTTCAATAAATCATTTCTTTCATCAAATAAAACAGGTTTCACAAAAATAATTGTCTTAAGTAGAAAACTTTCACTTTGGTTAATAATTGAATAAAATTTAAATATGTTTTTAGGCTGAAAGTTGAACAGGTTATCAATCCTTTGAATTGGTACAGAAGCAAAATTCCTTAGCTATGAGACTAATGTGGTAAAATTTCTGCACTGGGGCATACTATTGTTTACTCATACAAACTAATTTTTTAACCTTACCCAGACCCTAGTTTCTATTGTTAAATGTGATGAAACTGCATGAATAAATAAGTACACCCCAGTACAGAAATTATCCTGAAAATATTTGTCATTTTTAAAACAAGTGTTTTTGATATTTATTTTAGTCTTGAACAAAAAATTTGAACCTCAACACTGCTTTTAACTTTTTAATCCCTGGACAAGATTGTTTACCAGTTATATAAAGCTCTTTGATTGACCCTATAGACTGCAACCGTCTCTGAGAGGCATACAATTTCTGAAAAAGTTTTAGCTTGTTTTGTAACAAAATGAACTCCTTGTAATACTGTGTGTGTGTTCACCATTTGTAGAAATGCAGAGCTTCAACTGTTTCAGCAAGATGAGCATTTAGTTGTTGACTTATAATAATTTATTGGACATGCAGTCTTTCCACTCATGATTTTGGAATAATGATTATTCCTACTTTTTATAATGGTAATAGGACTGAGTGGAGTCTAATTTGTTCTGTAATCATACAAGTGGTTAACAAAATGGAAGTCCGATTTGTTAATCATGAGTATGATTACAGACTGAACTGGACGACACGAAGTCCTGTTACCAATTAATCATAATCATTACAATTTTCGAAAAACAAAAAAGTGCAATTTGAAAAATTACTTTTAATTGCAATTTTTCATTATTTTATGGTATAATTGAAAACTTACATTGGGGAAAATATTTTCTGTAGAGACATTGTCTAAAGTTACAGATTCTTCCCCTCTGAAAAAGTTGAGTTGCTATAATGATTGTAATCTGTTGTGATTGGTGGATTTAGCTGAAACTAATAAAATGGTTGGTTCAAGAAACTGACCGATTACAGGTTTCCGATCACAATTTTGCAGGTTAATTAGTGCAAAATACAGCAGTATTGTTTATGCACCAATCACATTTGAGGAAATTGTAATGATTGTGATTAAGATAGGTATAGGTCATAATTTGGCTAGGTAGGACTTCCAAGATAACGGATCGAGTTTCAGTCCGAAGTGACTTCATTTCTTGCATTTTCTATAATTACAGTAATTCAAAAATCTCAATACCGGAATGGTTAATTGAATAGCTTATTTTCGGTTTTCGTAAGGCATCAAAAAGTCTTAATCAAAGATTGCGTACAAGTTAATTCGCAACGAAATTAAAACTGCTAAGAAGAGACTAAGGTAATCCAAATAGTTTGCAGATAATCCCCGCGGTTTTTCCTGGCCATGGGCCTTTTAATCCTATCGTATCGTCAGTTTTTTTCGTCTTAGAACCATTTCCTTTTAATTCTGAATGAATATCAATCCGGTATCATAAGAACTCCCTTAAAATCTGTACATATTATAGAAAATTAATTGCAGAATATTCAAATTTATAAATACAAAAACTTACCCGAATCTCGGTCTTTCTTGTACATATGTTTTTTGAGTTTCCCGAGATCCGTCTCCAAAGAAGCTACAATGCGTGCAAGCTCACTGCCATCGCGTGGTTGCTTTTCCGACGAGGGCGGGCTACCCTCTGGTGCAAGTCGCTTGCCTGGCTCCAGCTCTTCTCCGCCAGATTTGTCAATTTCAGACTCGTATTCACTTGCTGATGTCATGGATAGACGCCGTAGTTTCCCAACAATAGACTGAATGTAGCTAGCATCTTTGGATATTTCTCTGTCCTCGTCCTCCGTAGCACTAGCAGCTGCGGATGTATATGCACTTGAGCTGTAATTAAATTTACTATTCAAATCCAAACACTTAATGAGAGCCATTTTTTCCTCTTCTACTCTCAATAACGATTTTCTTAAATTTATATTTTCTTCTTCAACAGCTTTAAGTTGAGCATCCCATAAGTTGCTTTCAGCATTTATTCGATCTTCGATAGTTTTATTTTCGCCTTCAAATATTTCTGAGCGTGCGCTCTGAGGAACATTCACATCCTTATTATTAATTGAAGATTTCAAATTATCATTCTCTTCTTGAAGTATTTTACTATGATCATTAGGTTCTTTGGATTCTTGATTAGAATCCAACTCATTTTCAACATCACCATCACCAGTCGCCTCTGATCCTTCGGGTTTAGTTTTAACTGGAATATCCGTCTTCATATAGCTAATTGTGTACTCGGCACTTGTTACGTCCGAAGACAAAGTTTCTTCGCTGCTTCCAGGCATCTCCGCATTGCTATTAGATTGTTTTCTTTCACTGTTTTCTTTCGCATTGTCTTCAGCACCATCTTCATCGTTCAAATTCAAAATACTCATTAATAAAGTTCGTTTCTCTTGGTGCAAACGATACACCTCATCTTCCAGGTCTCGAACTTTTGTTTCTGCATCATCTAGATTAGATTCCAGCTGCTCCACTTCCTTTACTTTATTTTTCTGAAAAGATGTCTGCACATCCTGGACATCCTGTCTGTACGACAGTACGTTCTTTAAGTAATTAGACTCTTCTTTTAATTCATCGCGTTCTGTCTCTAAAACTTCGTTTTCCTCTGACATTTTCTCCATTTTAGATTGTTGAATACAAAATACGGTTTGCAAAGATTCCAAAGTTTCTCGCAACTTGACGCATTCCTCGCAGTTTAACAGCAAACTCGTCTTGCTTCCTTCTTCATCATCAGATAACAACTTTGGTTCCCTCGCACGTTCACTTTTCAGTTTTTCTAATTCTAATTCGGCATCCTCGAATTTGTCAGCCAGTTCATTATTTTCTTCTTCGAATTTTTTAAGCTTTTTCTGCAAAGCTTCAATTTCATCTTTGTTGTCTTCAAGTTCGTCAAGCAAATCATCATACTCTTCGTTTGAAATACCAGCTTTGTCTAACAAACTATTGTTCTGTATGTCAGTTTGCGTTGTTTGACTGTTTTGAGCAACGCTATCTGTCTGAGAAGTCGCACATACAAGCGGTTGAGCAAAATTTTGCTTTTCCACTTCACGAACTAAAGTTGCCGCAGAACAAGTTAAAGAATTACAAAATTCCGTACCGTGTTCCAAAGTTTCATTCTTTAGTTTAAGATTATCAGCCTTCAAATCTAAGACTATCTTTCGAAGTCGCCGAAGCTCCTCTAACAGTCCTTTTAGCTTAAACTGTAACAGCCGTTTGTCACTTAAAAGTTCTTCTTTTTCCTTGGTTACTTTTTGCACGTTTTCCAAATGTGAATTTACTTGCTCAGACAAATGTTTCTTGTCTTTATCTAAGCTTATTTTAACTTTTTCAAGGGCTAATTTCTCATCTAAGATTGCATCCATTTCAACTTGACCTTTTTCAATTTCTTCCAGGTGAAGATGTTGTTGAATTTTAAGTTTCTCTATTTCTGACTCAAGATTTTTAAATGATTCGCTTGAGTCTTTTAGTTCCGACTTGATTTTGTCTCGTTCCTGCACAACATCGTTCATTTGTCTTTCTGTAACAAGCTTTTCTTTCTCTAGTACTGGTATTAATTCAAGCTTTGATTCCAAATCTACAAGTGTCTCTCGAAGAGATTCTTTTTCTTCTTCGACCTGTTTGAGCTGCAGTCTAAGGGCCTCAATTTCGGCGCTCTTTGATTTTCCTAGAAAAAAAAACACACATCATTTAGATGGCTTCCTTATATAATGAAGCAATAGTTACTACGCTAAATAGTGTTTCCTTCATTTTGTTTTTGAAAAGAGCGAAAGGATACTTGAAACAGAATACCAAGATGCAAGACAAGGATGCTTTTCTCATTACTTATATGCATACACGTTTCATTCGCATTTTGCAACTAAATTTGATTTTATCATTTTAGCTGATGACGAAGGACAATGTCTCCAAAAATGTTACTTTTCCAAACCTTTAGGTCAAAGCTGCTCAACACGATCAAACTTTTGCAAACAACACTCCTTTAACTAAACAGTTAAACTTGTTGCATTTAGTAGCCGGAACATGAAAGTGCCGAAACAATTGCCCGATAATAATCACCAAAACTGTGCAAAGATTCCAAAATGGATAACTCCTGACAACAATAACATCTATATGACTTGAGAAACTGTTAATAGTATTTTGTTAACAAATAGACACAAGAAATTCCTATACTGCTCAAGGCGAAGCCCAGTGCAGTATTGACGACTTCTATATCATCAGTGTGGACCGCAAATGCGTCTGTAAACAAAATGCAAATTGAAACAGTCTTTTATACTTAATCCGAGTTCACTGCATTGCACATATGCGGTACATGGCTTCATGAACTTGAAGCGACAATTTGAACAAATAATAATTTAATAATTAATCAATACATTGTATAATGGCGTAATTTAGGTACAAAAAATAAAAATCACAAAATTCTGTACATGAATAAAGCTTAAAATACAGAACTTTCGTAATTTTCAGACTACAGAAACTGCAAAATAAACTCGGCGAGAAACCTATATATTCAAAGCAAGTCAATCGCTTTTTTTGCTACAAAACCGCAGTTTTTTAATATGAAAACTTACTTTTAAAAACAAAACACTTCAACTTGTCTGTTGCTTTGAAATTTTGCCTTCTTGTACTTCTGCAAACTTGCGACCACGGTAAAGTTCAGAACACATAATGTTCGGACTTAATAACGACACGAAGTGCGAAATCATGTGATCGTCGCGTCTTTGAACAATCGCGCACGCGACGTTTTGACGGTCAACGAAAATTGCATACATGTAAATACTGAGATTTTGCTATTTATACGCCATAAATAGCAAGTTAAAGATTTATGAGCTGGAAATAAGGAAGGCAATTTACCAGGTTATTCAAAACAATTGAAATAATTAAAACCTACCTGAAGAGAATTTGCTAAACACTGACGAAGGTGTCTTCCTCGCCGGTGGAATTCTGTAAGAAGTATGTTGTTTATCAAAATGAGAATAACATCAATAAATATATATTAATATTGATTACAATGGTTAAGCGTAGATTAAACAATGATAACTGTTGATATTGTAAACAAGTCTCCGCTAAATATTTTCACGCTCCCAATGGCTAATGGGGCCGGGGTCAATATATTAACGTATGGATATATTGAGCCGGCAATTAGCAGGACACATACCCGATGTTCCATCTGTAAGAACCAAGTTAAGTGACCCGTTCCCTACGTGAGTTCCTGTAGCTCAGTGGGTGGAGCGTCTGACTGGTAGCTAGTAAGTCGTGAGTTAATTCGATTCCCGTTAGGGACTCCGAGACCTTTTTTCATCTCAGAAAAAGAAGGAATATTTCTTCTATAGTTATTTCCGAGCTGAAGTTATTTATACAACTACTGCATGATTTAATGAGTGCAATGATAATTTTATGTTACCATGACAACATATCACATGATGAAATCAACAAAAGTAACATCAAATTTTAGAAAAAATCGTAAAGTTTCATGGTATAGTTATAAACCGTTAAGAAGTTAACTTAAAAAAAATCTCATGGGGGAAGAATTTTCTAACTAACAAGCTAGTGTATATATTCTGAAAGCAAAACATCTCTACATTCCCGCACTCTCAAAGTCATAAATTGTTAAGTTTTGAAAACTGATCGTACGTAATATTTAATAAAACTAGAATTTCAAACAAAATTTCAAATTATTTCAATATTTTCTAATTTACATTGAGAATAGATGATGCTTGAGAAATATAGAAAAGTCAAAATGAGCGATGCACTCTTACTAATATAGCTAGCACGAGCATTTGCTTAGGACGCTGGTTTAAGAGCTCAGCCCTACAATTTGAACTTTGCTCGTTTTCTCGTCTATAAAAAGAGTGACTAAAATCTTTAATTGTAGTTTCTAGCTTGATTTAAAGCTACATGGGTCGGTATTTCTAAAAACTTAAATATAAAGCAAAATTGAATAATTTAGCCGAACCTATGGTGGAAAAATATAAAGAAAATATTAAATTTTTCACTGACTAAAACTCGATTATTAATAAATGGTTATGGAGTATTCGCCATTAAGTTTTAAAAAAGATAAGAAGAACATAATTTAGGAACGATTTTGAAATTTCAAAAGTGACCAAAACGGAACCGTAACCGCTCGTGCGAAACTTTATTTTAATTTATCGTATTTCATCTTCCCAAAACAGCCATTTATGTCTTCTGATTTACATGAAAATATGTTTTAGTATATATTTTCTTGAAATTATCTGAAACTTTGGTATTTAGTTGATACTATTTCATGTTTTCTTCAAAAATTGCCAAGAAAACAACTATTTCAGAGTAGCTCAGTACAAAACCAAAGTTATGTCCGATGTTGTATATCAGTTAAATATCCAACTTACTAAAACTATGTGACTTTGGCCACAAGGATATGTTCATAATCCCCATTGCTAAAATTTTAGATAAAGTTAAAACTGTTATGCATACGAGATAAAACCAAATGTTTTCTGAGCTATACATAGTATACAATAAAAGATATATAATATAATCATTTTTGTTTTTGTGTTTCAGAGTAACGACAGTGTGGAGAGTGAATTGACAATTTGATAAATTTCGCAAAGCGTTCGCTGTTGTTGGCTACATTTCTAGTGAAAATGGTTTTTACTCTTTTTTCCTAAAGAAAACGGAACTCAAGCCTCGGTTGTTCCTTGCTAAGGTATACATCAATAACAAAAAAAAATAACATCCATTTTTGAAAATTGGCTACATTTTAAAATTTGACAAGAAAATACTATTAAATCGATTACCTTTTAGAAAAACAGAAGCATTTTCATTTAACTTAAAATAGCTGAAAGCAGCCGATATGCAACTTAGCTTCTATTGATAGATAAGGCAAGTTTCTTCGTCTGCTCCTAGGCATCTGAGGTAACTTTACTAATACAATAATCATGTCAAAAGCGACAACTGATCATCGTGAACGCATTCGAGCTGAAAACCGTTGTGGTAAACCACAGCCGGTTGTTATTGTACAACACGGTTCGTTTGATTTGCGTGTTTCTTCTAGTGGACGCAAATAACTAGTACTCCATTGCTTAAGTATCTGATTGAGTCAAACGTGTGGGTGAATAGAGCTGAGTTAGTCACTAGTGTTATTGAAAAGCTCCAACTTAATTAAATCCGTGCGCGAGGTTATTTTGGAGTCTCTGAGCTTAGGAAATTCGCGTCATTAAAATTTAAAAATAACAGCAACATTTTTTGCATTAGATTTTGAGGTTGGTTTATATACGTTGCACGTGATTAAATGTTTCTGGCTATATCCGAGTACATTTTTTCAAATGAGATTTTTCTTTCTGTCTTTTTCAATTCTAAAATCTTGAGAAAACATTAAGATATTTGTGTTCGTTCATTGGCAACTTCAAAAGGTTCTTTTCCGCCATTATAGAGTATTTAGTTAGCAATATCGACTTAACTTGCAGATCTGCTAAATATGTTTGTAAGCGGAAGCCAAACGGCCAAACAAGTTTAGCTAGAAAGATTCGGTGGTCTCGTGGGAGATTATCTTTCGGCTTCAATACAGACGTTTGCCTTCATTTTTCAATTAATATACTCTTTTTCTAAAATAAATCAAAATTGTTAGAAAGCAGAGTTGAGCATTAAGAATAGTAATAGCACTAGAAAATAACCCAAAACAGTGAGACTTCTTTGTTATGTTAAAATTATACTTAATTACATCTTATGAATATTGAAATAGCAATCTTACTTAGTATTTAGATTTCATACCATAGATTTTATCTACCATTAACTGCATATTCAGCATCCGTACCGCTATACGTTCCACATAATGAAGACATGAATATTTATTAAAGATTTTTTAAAAATGAATGGACCTATCTCAAAACCTAACCTATAACGACTAGTACTATATAAAAAAATGCAAGGCGTGGCTTTACTTCCAGACAATTTTTATCAACTGCTGAATTCAAGTTTTAAAATTTGTAAATCAGTTTAATCGAACTGTATAGACTTTCATAATTTAGCGCTATTAAAGCAATTTACAAACGTAGGAAAAAACGAGAAAAACCTTTTTAATGAGACATAAGGAATAAAGATTAAAGTCTGTTAAAAGAAAACTTGATATTTAAGATAGACGATGAACGTTAAAAACTAGTTTAAAGTTTGAGATTTAAATTGGAAATTGTACTGATCGATTAACCAAGGGAGTTTCTTTCAACTTTCAACTTTCAACTTTATTAGATTCAAAATAAAAAAAATTCTAAATAAGACTGACTAGCAGGTAGCATAGCTATTCGAGGCAGGTCAGTCGTGGATACACATACACATATACATATATAAATTTAAAAAGAAAAGAAAAAAATCAAAATATCTCATCAAAATATAATTTTGATGCTATTTTTATTACTTCAATATAAGAATCTTCAGTTTGTCAAAAAATATTTCTCTTAACTTTGTTTTAAAATAATTTTTTGTTAGTATCTTAAGATGAGTTGGTATCCTATTCCAACTGTAAGTGCCAATTCGAGAAAAAAACATTCTTCTGAGGATTTAGCCTTGATTCTTTTACGTAGAAATATTGAGAACTTGTAGAACGATTGGAGTGAGAATGAACATTTGAAGTTCTGAGGAACAAGTCGAGGATATCATCTGGTGCTCTATTATTGTTTATGTCATACATAAGATTGCAAACTGACTCGTTTCTCTGTTAAGAATGAGAGGGATTTTTTTGTCAAGCGCTTGCTTTTTGTCCTTTAAATCTCCAAGTGTCATTACTAAAAAAAACTAATTAATCTGGATTCAGATTGATTGATTATTCCAACAGTGCATGAACAAACCCAAATGCATCAGAGGAAAAAATGATCTACCATGCATTCTTAAAAATTATAACTAAGAACTATAGACAAAGTAAGTTTTATGAAAAAAACCCTGATGTACTCAGTTTTATTTTATTGATGTTAATAGCTAATACAAAGAAAAAGTTAATTCATCAACACAATTTTTGTGAGTACTTTAAAATGATTTATCCCGTATACAAACTGAATACCATCCTGAAAGACTACTGCAATGCCAATGGCCTTACTGCACAAACATGTACATATTTTAAAATGAAAACGTTTTATCAACAAGATAAATAATGCGACTTTAGTGACTAAGTGAAAAGTATAGCGTTGAATTAAGAATCATTAAATTGAGGAAGATCGACAGCATTGCAGTTGAATGTCTGTTTTTATGACCGACAATTATAATTTCAGATTGTTCTTTGTTTTGGTAGAAATCGTTCCGTTTGTCTTGCTCGGTATTCATGTAAACTGAGAATGAACATTTATCATTTTATGACTTTTTGGTTATGTGCTGCGATTTCATATTTTTGCAAGTCCATATCGGGTTTGAAAATAATTAAGTGTTACTTCAAAGAATTTTTGTTCGGTGATACTAATTTCTTGAGCCCGTTAACAGGGATGAGCACAATATCACAGGGAGACTCGAGAGGGGCTTAAAGTTTCATTTGTTATGCATTAAAGTTCAGTTTCCAATTGTATTTTGGCTTAGTTTTTCAACAGGCAAGTGCTTGTCATTGAAGGGAAAAATAGAAAAAAGCAAAACAAAGTAAAATCTTCTATCTTCTTTGCAACGCATGATTCAGTTTATTTCCCGTCGTAAATAGATCCCAAACGAGACGTTAAATACCACTAACAATGGGCTAAATTGCTATATTATCGGTTCATATTTATTTTGGTTTTCCTTGTTATGGTTTTCTGATGTTAAAACTTACATAAACTATATGACCAAATAATCTTCTTGAACATATCAAAGATCAATTTTCATGCAAAGCCTTCACGTACTTGTCCGTTAATGAAAACATTCACAATCAGTTGTTTCTCGAGTTTGTTTATTTTACAACAAATCATTAATTGGAGCAATTAAAATACTTACTAAAATGATATGGTTGTAGCGAACAAAAATTATTTTTGACTTTTCTGTTTTCATAATCAACAAGCAAACAAAAAGAACCTGACTTTTTACTTAAAATCTTATTTTTATACTGAAAACTTAAAACTTATACGGGAGAATCAAACGTTGAATAAAAAAGTAATAATAAAAAAATATTGTACTTGTACTAAACTACTATGTTTATTTTGTGGTTTATGATGAAGGCAGACAGTCTATTTTTGTTCCTGTTTGAGTGGTTCATCCGTTTTGAGTGCGTTTCGTACGACATACGTCTTCGTTCGAGTGGTTTATATACAACGTAAACACGTAGAAGCAAATCTAGAATTTTTTTAAAACTGTTTTTCAGCTTGATAACTAGTAACGTCACGGATTCTCTAAATACCAAAAGACACAGATACGCATTACCATCACGTTTTCTATATTTATAAGTTTATTTACTTGGTGGCTGAACCATTAAAGACTTTTTGTTAATAAGGTTTATATTTAATCTGGGCTAATGAAGTCTTGAAATTAAAAAGATATAAACTTTATATGCAAAACCTCAGCCCATACTCTATTTGTTCATTGCAACAAACACCCAATGCTAGTACTATCAACTAATTATTGCAGGAGCCCCAGCCAAACCGGTTCAGTATACTGTTTTCCCATTAACGAACCATTTGTTTATGAAGAAATAAATCTTTAGTATGCACAAATTTTAATTTGATTGCAGCTTATGAAACGTTTATAACCTGGACCTGTATCACTGAGATTTATAGCTTTTCGTTATTCCCTTTCATTATTTTTTATGAAATTTGCCTGACAGGTTTTCCTTCAACTCAGAGTAAATTAAATCATTTAGAGCTTAGTGTACTTGGTTTAAAAGTTTATTTTCCGTTCAACTGCATGTTTCTCGAGCCGTACTTTTGCATGTGGACGTTCCAAATCATTCAGCCTTTGACTTTGAGAATGACTTTCATTTGTTAAGGGGGAATCACTTCTAAATTTGTGTTTTAGACTGAAAATGTTTCTTTTTTGTAATCTCAACTGTACTTTCAAATATAGGCGTTGAAAAACTAAAAACAAAGCGTTTCATTGAAATGAGTGAGCGTTTTCGACCAATGCGTATATACATTTTTAAAAAGCATATTTATTCTTTTATTTGCTTGCGTTGAATCCAGTTAGCCTCTCTTCAGAGCAACTCCTCCAAACTGCTTATTGTCCGATCAAGAGAAATTGCGCGAAACGTAACTAAACTTAGTATTTCAGTACCACGATGATCAAAGTTTATTTTACTTTTATTTGTTTTGATAACACCTAATAATAAAACAAGATTTCTGTCTTTTTCTTTATACAAACCAGTATCACATCTTGCGGTCAGAACAGTAAATTTGAGCTGTAAATCGTGGTTAAAATATTTATAGTACTTGACACAACTGCGAACAATAACAGTTCAATCTTCAATTCTACATCAACCAAAAACATTTGTATCATTTTCTCCTTTGTTCCGACCTTTCTGATTATACAGTTTAAGTTCTAATTTACGGTTAATCAGTGAAAGATTATTTTAGAATGATATTTGCTGTATCACCTAAACGACTGCATGTATGGCTCAGCTTCCAGAGAAGAAAGAGTTTAATCTTTAATCTTCTGGAATTAACACCCATTTTCATGAAATGGAATTGATAGCCATGATCAGCACACTTTCTAGTGGAGTTTTTTGTACTTTATAATAGAGTGACGAAGAAAAATACAAACCTTTTGCAACATTTGCTCCCTAAAGGCTCCATTATTCAACACCTTTTATTTTTAATTTTGTCCCTTATTTTAAAATAAACGCCATCACAAAAATATGCCGTTTGAGTTTGCCGCTGTTGACATGCATTTCTTCCTTTTCAGTGGTATCTCTCTTGGGTTAGATTAAATCAAAGAGAAACATAAAAATTACTATACCATAAACTATTAGCAGTTATACAAAGAGGAAATATTTAAAGTAACTTTACATAAACTAGACTAGATATAGAAGAAAAAGAATAACTACAGATGAAAAAACCTCGATTGCATATCAAACACAAATAATTGCTTTCAACTATCATAAACACAGCCTACAACAAAAATTGTAATAATAGAAAATACGCTAAATACAAGATAAGCATATTTAAAATAACCTAGTCAAGAAGTTCGGAAATAATTTCTTTCTTTTTGTAGATACCTTTCAATAAAATGAGATAGTTGTGCGAAACTTTTATAAGATTATGACGTCAAGTTATCCACGATTATTAGAATTAATGTTCAATTAAACAGTAATGGCCTATGTTTTACACCATTGCTTTCGTCCATTATATATTGGTTTAGATGTTGCTAATTAATATAATTTTGACCCTCGGCGCAAGTATATAAGACGAATCGGTTCTTTGATCGTCTTCACAAGTTCCACAATTGCAAAAAGATTGTGGCACAAAATGAAGTTGTTAGTTCTCGGATGTGTAGCTATCGTCTCTTTTGCTTCGTGCTATGGAAGTTATATCAGCAAAGGTACGTATTACGTTAAGCTGTTCTATTTGAATTGAGACTTGCAAGCTGAATGTATAGAGAAAAGTTTTCAAAAACAATACCATAAAAGTCGCTTTTTTTCGAAAAGAAGTTTTTCAGCAAGCTTATCTTAAACTTTAAAATACATACATAGATAAAAAACGATTAGTTACGTATTTTTTTCTGAGTTGATCTAAAAGTTTTTATGATTTTTTATATTAGCTATTAACTTGATCTTGTTTTTATTTCATTCAACAAGACCCAAATGTAATGATCCACTGAATTTTCTAATTACTGTGTTTTATTTTATGATCCTGTATTGGCTGTAAAGCACAACTTTCATTGTCTGTACTGTGCAAGTTTTTCACTAAATCATTTTTCATTGATACTGACTCGATAACATTCTAAAATCAAAAACAAATTTTCTAATGATAGATAACAGCTTTTAACATTGCCCAGCAGCTCCCGAACCAAATTTTAAAAGTTTTTTAAATTTTATGGACGATATACAAAACAATTTTATTTTTTATTTTCTTATTTTTTACACTCACAGCGAACAGCCCGTATGAAAACCCGAATCATAGACCCATCATCTGTAAGTATTATATGCTACAGAACTTTAGTAAGTTCGTTTAAGCTCTATTAGGAAATCACTTATAGTTATGTCTGTTCAGATATTTATCTGCATAACCCCACACCGGCTTCATCCGTGTGATAAAAAGTGCTTCACTGCCGCGGTTCCTCTTGTTACCTGCATTGTAGTTACACGGGTGAAAACAGTTGTGCACATGCGCATAGATTCTAGCCAAACTCTAAAGTTTTGTACGTTTGATCTGTTCTTTCAAAAGTTTCAAATTATCTGTAATTTATGCGCGTGTGCTTGTGGTAAGATTAATCTTTGTTAGCAACTTATTTTTGATGTAGATTTTGACGTTTGTGCTGCCCAAAATGATATACACTTAATGACCGCTCACAAGGGCAACAAAACAGATATTTTCCGAAGGAGCAGTCGTTAAGAACAAAATAAACCAAAATTATTAAAACATAAATCTATTACATCAGTCCTTGTGGTATTTTGAATGTTTTTAGAGTTTCTACAAGGAGTTCTCCAAATTTCATCGTCTGTAAGATAGAAAAAACAACGTTTCTTCGGGGTCTCCGTTTTTATTTTTGAATGAAAACAGACAAAAAGTTGCAAAAACAAACTTTAAGTACGCTTGGCCAATATTTTTCCCGCCGAATTTTTCCGCTCTCAGATGTGACAGCTCTATAAGTAATATTCACTGACTGGTCAACAATTTTGAAATGTTGGACCAGCCGGGGAACATTTGATTTGAACCCATGTGACCTCTATTTATCCAATGAGAGCGTGCATTCGAATCGAAAACGCACTAGCGCAGCTATATAACGATTTAAGTTATTGTTTTAATATTATATAATTATTAAAATAATGTAGAATTTTTGTATAAGAGGACAGCTAAGTAAATAAAATACTTCACATGTAAATATTATTTTACAAAAGTTGTAAAGATAATGAACAACTGAATAATTTAAATGCTCCCTGCTCGCATTAATCTGTTCGCCTGTTTTGGTTTTTAAAAAATAAGATGTGTGTCTCCTAATCACACACTGAGCGCTTACCATAGACCTTATAATAAAAGTTAAAATTAGTTCTAACTAGAATAACACTATTTTGGATTCCTTCTTTCTAAGGTTTTTAAGGTTTTGTAAAAAAAGCTGAATGAGACGCACTGTTACTGGTTTCTTAAAATTATTTTTGGTATTGAGTTTCGTGTCTCAGTCAAATGACCAAATATTTTTCCTGTTATTTTCTTAGCGCATGGATATTGGGTTCCGTTTGGTACATGGACTCAGTGTAGCTCAACGTGTTCAGGAGGAATACAAAAGCAGAAGAGGATATGTGTTTACCCTTTGGCAAGGCAAAACGCTATAAAGATAAAATGCAACGGATCTGACTACATTACAAGGCCGTGCAATAGCGACGTTGAGTGTTCCTGTAAGTATATGCAATAACTGACATCAATAATACAAAACGTTTTGTCAAATACAACATTTTTAATGCTCAGACTTTATAAGTTTTATTTACTATGTTTTAATTAAGCTGCTAAATCAAAAGTTAGAATAAATAACACGAACTATTTTTATTTTTAAAAAAAAAAATGGTAAAAAGTGTTCCTCATATACTGCTTTCAAATTCCAGAAGGTATGGTACACTTGATCATCTTGATCAACTTTAGTTATAGTAATAGAGATTTTTGAGTTGGTTCAATAGTGCCGCCAGCTTCTTTCTAAGTTTTCACAAGTTCACATTAGTCCTTTATAGTTAAAACTGATCGCATTGATGATTTACATTCTTCAAGACATGAATTACCAGTTCTCAATCAATCGACCTCTTTACGGTTTGGGCCGTACATAAGATTCACCTTTGTCTGCAGAGGAGTGAGGATGAAGGAAGGGGGCACATTTTTATCATGTTTATCACAATTAAGCCTGTCTGAATCGAACTTCGTCCCCACATGATTGGCACATTATTCAT
>JAOBAY020124819.1:0-16154 GCA_025331085.2 Zoanthus sociatus | reverse complement strand
GCAAGAAATCCACGGGGCACGCCTAGAAGCTTTGATTTCACGCTTTGGGACAAAAGAATTAATTGCTGTAAAAAATTGATCTTTCCAAGTGTCAAGAGCCATATCAACAGAAGTATTTAAAGGGACAAATAAAGGATTATCAATCAAGCTCTCCCGAAGGGAATTAAAATCAGCATTAGTATAGTCAAAGGTCTTTCTAACTGGTGAATTAATTAACTTAAAGTTCAGGCATAAATCAAAATAAACACAGTAATGATCGGAAGGCAAGCCAAAAGTAGAATCAACTGAGATATTTACAATATTATCCGGATTAGAAGACAGTACAAGGTCCAGGATATTTTCTTTTCTGGTCGGCAGATCAATAACTTGATACAGAAATGCATCGGCTAGCATATTAGTAAAATCATGATCGAATCCACAGTCACTATTTACAAAGCCAGAGCCATCGATCCATTGAATACTGGGGTAATTAAAATCGCCGAGAATTAACGTCGAGGAATATTTACTTTGGCAGGCAGTGTCTAAAACAGATTTGAAATGAGGTAAAAATTTTTGGTCGTCGGGAGCGCGGTAACATACTGCCACAAGAGCAAGTTCGCATGATTGTTGGCAGCCATGGACTGCTGTTTCCTAAGTTATTAAACCCCAGGGATTATCCCCTGACGGAATAGCTGTCTCAGTTAAGTCTTATCAGAACGAGCAGCTCTCTTGGTGAACTATATCTCCATGGCTTACCACTGTTGGCCTAGATACCTCCGCTAGATCTTAAAGCAGCTGTTTTCGGTTCCTATCGAGGGAGCAGCTTGGCCCAGTGGCCAGGGTGCTGGGTTTGTATAGGGAGCCAAATCCACCACTTTGTAAACAGCCAACTGGTTTCTTTCCAGTCAGTTGGGGTTTTTAATTGTGTGTAGGTGTCAAACTCGGCGAAATTAGCATTGTAGCTAATATAAAAATCCGAGTATAAATAGTAGTAATAAAAACCGTCTAACGGTCTAACACGCATCCTGTATTCTGATTGTGATAGCCTACTAGTAGAGAAAAGATGGCGGATCAAAATTGTAACGAGCCCCGTTTTGAGTTAGTTTTTAGAGGATTTAATTTTCGCACATTCTTTTTTGACCCATTTGTAGGTCTCGGCCTCATGGATAAAATATATAAATTTAGGCACTGCCTAAAAGTGGAGCTCCCAAAGAGATTCAACCTAATAGCCCCAGTAGTTTGAGTGATAGAAGCCCTAAAAGTTAGTTTTTTTTTTTCAATTTCTTTGATTTATTTTGAGCACTTCAAATGACAGTTTAGGCTATTGAACGAATGTAGTTGCAAACAGCATAATTTAAACATTGTCTTACGAAGTTTGATTTCTAGCCAAATACACAATTTACAAATGCCAAAATTATATCAAACACACGAAGGAAAAAAGACATATGCCATTTAGAAAAAAATCACTTTAAAGATGAACGAGAAAAGAAAATATTTCACTCGTGTACACGGACGTCGTACGGACGGACGGACGGACAACAGACGGACATGACGTCATGACGTTGAAAATTCAACTCGATGCATATACTATATTTTCTTAAGTATGGTGCCCCGCAGGAGCTCCGCTACAAGAAACGACACGCTTTTTAGATACACCTGCCTCACAAATTCGCTCAGAAAGTAAGGGCGTTTCTTTTTTAAATTTAGGTGACTATATTCAAGTTTATTTTATATTTAAGCAAACATTAACCTCATTAAGACATTGTGATAGCGAGTTCCAAATCAACAGACGGCAAAAGTATATATAATTTCCATATTTAATTCATATTCATTTTAAGTGTTATATGGGTGCATGCATATCACTGCTTTTTGAGGGAGTATTGATTAGGAAATAGTTTCTTGCAAGAGTTACACATAAATAATTCTATATTATATGTCGCAATAGAATTTATATCAAGAACTCATTTGACGTTCGTAGCAAGCGCAAGCGGAGAGAGAAGCTGGAAGCGACCGGGCCTTCCTCCCCAGTTTCCCGCGCGGCTCAGTCGCTCCATCCAGCTTCCCTCTCCTCTTGCTCTTGCAACTCAGTTTAGATTTCATTAAACTATATAAACTAGAAATGATGTAATTAAAGACCGTTATGATGAAAATTATCGTATTTTGTTTTCTCCATATAGTTTCAGTCCTCACAAGACTACTTACTTCAACACATTGCCCGCGTTCGCGATATAGAGCTTCTAACAGGAATAAACTTCTTTGAAGACCTTCCAGCGACTGAGCAGGCCAGGATTAAGACAGCACTGCCAACCAGACTGTGGGATTAACATCTAACTGTGTTAGTTTCTCAGTAGAATATAGGAGAGAGCTTGAACTGAAAAAATCTGCCTGGAAGGTTTAAATAAAAATATAATTTTTTGTCTTTATCACCAAGGAGTCCGATTTTATCATTATAAGAGCTCAAACTTAAAAAAAACTTTAAATAATAGAGTTGACAATAAAGTTGCTGATTGTACACAATCTTATCCTAACTAAATGGGAAAGCAGATAACCTAGACTAAAAAACTAAATTTACACAGCCACGGTTCGGTTAGAAACTAACTATACGGCTAAGTACTTCATATTACCCAAGATATTGGCATCCATGGACTACCGGCTGTTTTCTTTTTGGCCTCATTACCAGTGTGGCATCAATTATTGAGTGGAAAAGTTGCACGTTGGAATATACCGAGCTGACCACCTGCTTACTGTCATCTTCAGGCAAAAATCTTAGGCTTCCCCCCCCCACCGTCCCTACGGATACGATATTTTTGAATCCGCTTTTTTTTTTTTTAATTTTCCGGATTCAAAATAGTCGCAGTCCGCACGTAGTGTATTCAAATCCGTCCACACGAATACCATTGTATCCGGATCCTCTCTAGTACCTAGGGCTTCTTTGGCAACTTGAGCCACTAAAATGTGCGCTAGGGAGGCTGAGAATGAGGTATCAAATTTACGCGATATGACATAGCCGAACTTTTTCGGCGCAAGTTTCAAACACTATAGATTAAAAAGTTTTATTGTTATAAAGGACGAAAAGAGTTACACGATCGGTTTCATTACAACGATCGGTGACAAGCGTAAGCTAAGAATTTTAGAAACTGCGAACCGATTTTCACTTCAAACACCGGCTTCTGAACCGCTTGTCGGTTCTTTGCCAATAAAAAGTACTCGACGTTAATTTTAGTTTCCCCTGAAACCTCTATTTTTATAGACAAAAAATTGGACTGTCAGCCATTTAGTATTTTGAATTACTTTACCAGCTGCCGGTTATTTAGTTAGTTATGTTAAATGACGAATACTGACATGGCGGTGTTCGGAAAACGAAGGCCCGGAAACGAAGATCGAAGACCCGGAAAACAAAGACCAAAGGCGAAGACACAAAACTTTAAAAATGCTAGCAAAAGCAACGAATTCACTTGTTTTAGTTCTTACTGCAGCCTAGTAGCGTTTTTGAGCAAATAGCCGGAGGGTCTTCGTTTTCTAGATCCGGATAGCTACTGGGCTCTAGTAAGAACTAAAACAAATGATTTCCTTGCTTTTTCTGGCAGTTTTTAAATTTTGGGTCTTCGCCTTTGGTCTTTGTTTTCCAGGTCTTCGTTTTCCGAACACCCAGTGACATGGCGGCCATCTTGTTTTCACGAATAGCAATTTCGCGCTTGCTCTGCAACCTGCAGACACCTGCTAAATTCTGCAGCGTAAATCATTTCATTGGTTCTATGCTTTTTCAATCTCTAAAGCCAAAATAGAATTAAGTACTCTAAAATAAACAATAAGTAAACTTCAATAAATATTCTTTAGTTACAACGGCAGATTCAACTGGATAAAGCAATGGAAGAAAACGATCCAAAACAATTTCGATTTGTGGAGGAAGGCGAAGACGAAATCATGGAAAAAGTGAGAGAACTGAAAAAACTCATCAAAGATGCTGTTGACGAAGGTGATAAGCACACGGAAGCATTGTGTCTAAGCTACATAGGACTTGCGTATTATAAACTAGGTAACTATGAAACTTCCCAGATTTATCACGAAAAGCACTTGGCTTTGGCACGGCAAACCAATGATGAAAGTGGAGAAAGACGCGCACTTAGCAATCTGGCATGTGTTGTAAAACTTGCTGGAGACATCAGTAAAGCAAAAGAACTTCTTGAGAAAGCGTTGGAAATCGCAAATGAAAGAAATGATAAAAGAGCTATGGGAAAGATATATAATAATCTTGGTAATACCTATGAAATGGAAAATAATTTTGACAAAGCTTTGAAATGCTATCTGGAAAGATACAAAATTGCCAGAGATTTAGGTGACCAAAATGGAATTGGTAAATCATGTGCTTGTATAGGCAGTCTGTATCACGTAATGGGAAACTTGAAGAAAAGTATTGCATATTACCAAGAAATGTTGGAAGTTTTACGTGCAAAGCTCCGTAAGTATATTAAAATACTTGAAATAAAGTAGAATGTCTTAGGTTTAGAGCTACTGGACTTCAAAACGTTTTAAAGTCTTTCCCAACCGTAAGCCAAGAAAAGGTGAAACCACAAACACGGTTCTGTGATCTTCAAATTTCATTCAAGTCTGCCGTGATTTCCGATTGATTTCAATGTATCTTGGGTTTTTTTCATGACAAAGCATTATTAACAAATTTATGCACTATGAAACACTTGCAGTTTTTTAATTGATATTTTACATACATATTTAGGGGATATTATCTACGTGGTCGTTTGAAAACTGTAAGAAAACCAGAGGAGTTGCGTTATTTCTGCGGAAACAAGTGACAAGAAACTGGCTGAATTTTTTTTTTTTTTTTTTTGAGACGCGCGCATACATCCGGGACATTTGATACAAACGTTTTCCTATCTTCACCAGTGTTTAAACATTATCTATGTAACAAATAACTATTATATGACAAAATAAACAATCCCACGAGAAACAAAATACCGTTCATATTCATATACGTTATTCTAAGATTAGGGACTGTGCAATAATCTGGGAGGCAAGTATTCTGGAAGATGAATCTGTGGAACATCGGGCTACTATGTTCATTGGGTTTATCGAGACAGCAAAGGTAAACTCGGCTGGCTCACAAATCAGTTTCTTTGAAACTAACTGAAACTTTGTCCTTTTCTTTCGGACAAAATGAACTTTTGAAACTGATCCACATTTTATTTTTTCAAAACTTACTCTAACACTGATATAATTACAGGCCTTTTAATGAAAAAATGAATAAAATAGATAGACTTCATCCCTTTTACTGTCACTTTCTCTTTTACTCCTACGAAGGACTAACGTCCGAAACGTCAGTAAGTTTTCTCTTTTTTTATACGGCGTATAATTTACATTTTTATCAATAATTGTTTCTTTAGAAACACCGACACAGCTCACACTAGTTTACCGCTAGTTATTTTCTCTTGTCTCTAAGTGTAGTTTCCCTTATTAGATTATTTTACATTATTCTTACTACAATGTATTTAATTATTCATTATATACATATATGTGCATGAAGCACAGGCAAAGTGATAATTGGAACTGATATCGCGAGTTACGGGAGCCAATCACAGCACGTGAAAATTGATATCGGCTACCTTGATAAATACCAATTACTAATTATTACTAGTTATACGCTTCGCATCTCGGTAGATATCCACCACTATTCACCTCCCCTTTGGGGGATAGTAGTTAATTTGTATTTACCAAAAAGTATGATAAAAATGCACTTTGTTTTCCCAAAATAAAAAAATAAGTACATTGTAAACGTTTTTTTTTTCCCTATTTTTACCGCACGCGCTTCCTGTGATTTTGTCTTTTGCTTCAAAATCAGCTAATAGTCTTGGATATCGCGAGTTACGAGAGCCAATCAGAGCGCGAGAAAATGGATATCGGTTGCTTAGTATATACTAATACTGATATCATTGTACAACTTATTATTTTAAAACAGCAATGCCTTGAACTGAGAAATTACAATGCTGTCATGGCAATCGTAGCTGCACTTGGTAGTGCACCAATCAGACGGCTGGCACAGACTAAAGAGGTAAGTAGCGTGTCAGCTGGGTTTTCCTTTGGTTTGCAAGTAGTTCTGCTCGTTTCTATAACTAAAGTCGAGTTTCTAGAATGGTCAAGATTTGAAAAAGAAAAAATAAATTTCTAATGACAATTTACGGAATGGGGCTTTTTTGGTGTCATGTTAAAATTCTACTCAAAACATTTTAGTATAAACCTACTAACGGTCTAACATGTACGCAGCATTCTGATTGGCTACTGTACTAGAGGTCTGTTTGTGATAGTCTGCTAGTAAAGAAAAGATGGCGGATCAAAATAGCAATGAGCCACGTTTTGCTAAAATATCAGAAGATTTTAATTTGTATATCCTTTTTTGACCGATTAATAGGTTTATACTAAAACAATTAGACCTCTTGGCCTCATGGACTATAAGTTTGAATAGCTCATTCACCCTACGGCCTTATAGGCTATTGACTCGTAGTACATTCGTCCTTGAGGTCTAATTGTTAATTAGTATAAACCTACTAGTGAACTAATGCAAATCCTGCATTTTGATTGGCTACGCTACTAGTGGTCTAATAGTAATCGTCATCGAGTAGAGAAAAGATGGTGGATCAAAATAGTAATAAGCCCTGTTTTACTATATAATCAGAGGATTTCATCAATAATTTAATTTGTACATCCTTTTTTGATCGATTAGTGGGTTTATACTAAAAACATTAGACCTCTCGGCCTCATGGACTATGAGTTTGAATAGCACATTCGGCCTACGGTCTCATGGGCTATTTACTCATAATCTATTCGTCCTCGAGATCTAATTGTTAAATACTATCTATACTTGAGTTCATCTTTATTGCCACATACTACAAGCAACACGTTTTTACCATTTATTAGTGATGCCGTTATGCTCTGCTGACCCCATAAAAAGGTTTCTAACAATAAGAATTAAACCATTACTAGAAGGATTTGTATGGAGTTATTAGATCACAACTGTGGTAATATCTTGCTGACGATTTGCATCGTCTTGATTTTTGGCAAGGATACATTTTTAGTCTTGATCTCTCGGATGATCTCCACAAATCCCATAAGTTCACAAATTTTAATTTTTTGTGACGTCACACTTCGCTACTCTACAAACGACACTAATTTCACCAATCACAGAGCACGAAGTATATTGGTTATAATATAAACAGGAAACAATCAATGCCTGATAAAATTAATATTTAGAGCAGATTAATTGGTGATTTGGGCTCCAATAGTAAAACAGTTTAGGAGGAGCCACTAACTAAAAAGTTTCCAAAACTGATATACTTGTTTTAATATCTACTGGTTTAATATGATATAAAACGTGTCATTAGAAAACGTAAAATAAAAATAAATTGTAACTTACACATCACTGTTACTGCTTTCGCATGAATTGAGGTCATCATATTCAGTAATATTTTCATGAGGGCTGAAAAAACACACAATTTTTGTTACATCACTTAATGTTCACTTTTACACGATTAAATTTCAAATTTCGAACAACTGCATTTTTAATGTAGACCCTAAAAATATATTGAATTTCCTGTGAAGTTTTTATATTAATATATTGAAACAGAATGGACAAAAAATAGATTTCACGCTTTTTAGTCTTCAATACTTAAGGGAAATTCCAAAAGATCAAACCTATTTCTTTAATATAGCGTTTTGGTGTTGTCACGACTTAAATTTTTTAAAAAACTCCCTCCTACATTTGAGAAAATTATCAAATTTCCGTTTTAATAAGAAAAAAAACGGAGAATTAAAAACTGTAAAATTTATAATTTTAAAGATTTGGGATTTTTTATACATATAACAAATAAATTGTTCAAAAACAAGACGAAAAACAAAGAAGGATATGGAAAATTTGTCACCCTTATACCGGATGTAGTTTCATATGAAATCTACAAGTGGCAGATTTTATAGCAAAACACTTATATCTATGTAATAAAATTGTTTTGCAATACTTTTTATATTCATGTCTTATATGGCAAGTTATATATTAGAGTTGAGATATGATACAATTTAAAATAATGTAATAGCATACTGTACGTGTATCGCACTTGAGTTCCATACTTACGCTTCTCTGTAGGACACTGTGTAGAGCAGAACATTCCTATAATCAGATTTGATAACGGCTTCTTTCCACCTGACCTCAAGGCAAATAGAACCGCAAAAAAAACCAGGTGCTGTTGCTTCAACTGTAACATTAATCTTCTGAATGTTACCTGAAATTAATGAATTTAAACGTCGAAAAATTTTCAAGAGATATGAAACATTATCATATTTATTATATGGATAATGGAGTTTTACCAGAAAATAAAACACTTATATTTCCCTTATTTTCACGGGTGAAAATCCGAAAAACTTATGTATCAAACGTGCCAAATGTATGCATGCACACAACAAAAAACTTTCCCATCAATTCTTGATTGTTTCTGCAAAAATATGGGGCTCCTATTGGTTTTCGGCGAGGTTTCAGATTTGTGACAATTTGGTGAAAAGTTACTTAAGAACAAAGTTTTATCCAGTTTAGCGTTGTGTATCCTTTTGGAGTCCTTGGACTGGACTATTCTGATAGGAAAGATCGAAGAGAAGAGAAGTAGGGGGAGCAATGTGAAACCATGCCAGCTAATTCATCAAGCAAGAGACAGAGATCTGTGGAGGAACATGTCCGCCAACGTCCCGATAGGATCCTAGGGCACGCTGATCATGATGATGAACCTTTTATTATATACGTAGATACTGAGATATATTTATTTGCGAATAACGAAATAAAATTTGTACCAAATATTTTTCCTTGGATGATGATTTTTCACGTGTGAAAAATATCTTATAGCCAATCACAGTGCTGATATGATTTTTTTCACTAGTGACAAAAGTTGTATCAAGTTTTCACCCCTTCGCAGTTGCTCTCTGTTGACAACGGTTTCAATGGCAGTGTCAGCTCCTTCAAAATTTGCTCAAGTTTCTGCTGACGAGTTTATAGAAAATTAGGGAAACAAAAACTAAACAGAATGTTGTGCACTTTCAAAGGAATTCCTAGATCATGTAAACGAGAAACGATGAAAATAGCAGAAATTTCACCATCACAACTCAACCATGCTGCAACCCTGTCAAACAACGACATTCCAGATTCCTCCAACAGACATAATTTAACTTTTAAGACAGAAAAACCAACAGAGTGTCAGTAATTATTCTAATGTTTCACAAAACCAGCAGACGAAAATGTCACAGGCTTTAAGTAGTTTGGCTTTTCGAGAAAGAGAAGTGAATTAATCCAAATAAAAGTTTCATTGAAGATAGAACACTCACAGAATACGGCAAACATAGCCATGAAGACTAAACACAGCAAGCTCTGTCTTCACTCTCGGGAACTTCCATTCAAGGTGGAACTATAAACATCGCTATAAACATTATAAACCAGTCTCCAATTGCAAAAGCACAGGCGAAATCGTTGAAAAAGTACAAAAAAATTAGGGTTCTCGACTAGACGGACTGACTTGTAGCTTAGTTTTAATTCGCAGTTTTTGATTGCTTTTTTGGATAGTTTTGAAACGCTCGTCAGCTGCGTGTTTGCAATACATTGTGGGCATTTTCCAACATTTTAAAATCAAAGCCCCTTATATTGCTGCTTTTTTGGAGGATCTAATTTTTTATACATTTTACGGAATTAAAGACTGTTAAGCTTAATCATATCAAAAACTATTTGCATTTGTTTTTATCTTTTTTTGCTTTTACACGGTGCATTATCTTAGTATATATTTATTCACTAGTTGTAAAGATTCGCTTGCTGCAAGCAAGTGATTTGCGAGTTCTTTAATTGTTCTTCCAACATCTCAGGGAACTATATATCATTTATGATTTTAGAAACACATGGTTAAAACTTGTGAAAATCCACCTGCACGTACCCCCCTTCTATTTGCCACTTTCTTCCTAAGTAACAGTAACTATTATAATAATAGACAAAATGTTGAATCACAGATAAAATTAGTTCACCTCCATGTTACATATTTATACCATGTTTCCTGAATAAAAGTCCAAATTATAGTGATTAAGTTCAACACTTACATGCTTTCTGGTTTCCATTTGCCTTAGATATGTCTAATGGCCTCTCAGAGTCAGACAACTGGGTCTGATTCCACTTTAGTACATCTTCTATGAGAGGAGTAATATCCTTAGGGCAAAGGCGTGGGTTCAAGTGCACCATTATTCCCCCCTTTTCAATTGTTAACTGTGACCCTTCAAACGGCCAGAGATTTTCCAACTTTGCATTGTCAAGAATGGCCAAGGCATATCTGAAATCCAAAAATGTCAGATAAATAACCAAATCGTCATGTCCGAAAATGATAGTTTACACAGATTCATAAATGAGTGCACGGAAGCACCCTGCAGCACTCCAACCCCTGTCAGGGGTAAGTGTAGCAGGTGGACAGAAACACTGGGTTCCCTGCTGAAGGTCACCAGCTTGCTTCTCATCATCTGCTTTGACAACTTTGCTCTGATTTATGAAACAATTAGCTACAGACCTACCTCTAATACTGGTATATATCAAACATAGTTATTAAAACAAGATTAAAGTTCAAATTAATGAGTCACAGAGTCATGAGTCAAAGTATTTCACCTGAGAAAAAACACACCAGTAACCCTAACCCTAACCTTAACTCTTAAACTTGACTCATGACTCACTGAGTCATTTGACTCATAAAAGGTGACTTCTAAGTTAAGACTACCTTAAGACTACCTTCATATAGCTCTTATCCACGGCAATAAAATTCATTTGTTTAAAGTTAAGATTTACATGGCTCAGTCACCTTAACATTAATTTTAAGCATGTCATTGTTGAATTTCGTTGCATTTCCAATGCAGCATTTAACCATGTCTTTGTTGAATTTCGTTGCATTTGCAATGATTGTACAAGCAAAGCATTAACTTTCAGACAAAAATTTACCGTATTCCCAATGTATTAGCTGTTCCCCCCTCTCTTTAGAGCAATAAAAAAATCCTGTTACCGTTACATAAGCCAAGCTCCTATTTTCAGCATTGGGTTTACAAGAACGTATTACATAACCTTGCAATTTGTAATAGTAGGCTTCCTGTGATGCCTTGTTGAAATTGGGAGACCTATGTAAACCTGGGGACTGGCGCGAGATAAAGATGGCCGCCACGGCATAATAAAAGTTGTTAGTAGTACAATCAATTATAATCCTCCTTTTCCTTAACCCATCTATTACCACATGGTGTCAGAAGTGGGATTCTAGAGATCAACGAATAAAACCACGGAAAGATGTCTGACAATATTCCCTTTATACGGCCTCCAGAAGAGTTGAAAGTTATCGCTGGAAATCCAGCTCACTCGTGGCGAAAATGGAAACAGAAATTCGAAATATACCTGAAGGCGACTGGGACTTCCAAGAAAAGTGATGAGATTAAGGTAGGTCTACTACTTAATCATATTGGAGATCAGTGCTTGGAAATTTACTCAAATTTTGAATACCTACCTGAAAGAGATAACCCTGATGGTGGAGAAGCGCTCCCAGCTGAAAACCCTGAACATTATAAGACTGTAATAGAGAAGTTCGACGCATTTTTCATGAAAAGAGACCCATAACTCATGTTGAGAAAACAGTTTTGTTATCATTTACAAAGAGATCCAGCACAGAATTTTACTCCTGGGTAGTAACCTTAAAGGAACTAGCGGCAGAATGTAAATTTCCGTCTGCTTTTTTCGAACAAGCAGTGAGAGACAAACTCACTTTTTCCTGTACTGATGACAGATCAAAGCTCAAACTATATGATGAAGGAGCAGGATTGTCGCTCGACAAGGCAATAACAATACTGTCAATAAAAGAAGCAACCAAAAGAAAATTACAGGAGTCTAAAACTGCTTCCATTGAGGCCGTTCGTGACTATTCATCTGCACAGTGCTCAGTTGCTCAGGTCTTTGTAATGCAAGAAAAAAATGTATAAAGAGTACTTCGGACGACTCGCTCCCGCAGACAGAAAACTGGTGGGAGCTGGCGATACACCTCTTAAGACCATTGGCTGGGTAAATATAGATATTAGGCTAGGAAGAAAACAAATCAAGGAATCAGCCCATCCCACTGTAGCTGCCTCGGTAGCTCAGTGTTAGAGCACCAGTCATGAAATTGGTGAGTTGTGGGTTCAATTCTCACTTGGGGCGTCTGATTTTTCCAGTATTTGTTCTGGTATTATTTCCTCTTAAGACACGTCAGAGTTTCTCTCTCTGAAGATGAACTAGTTGTTCGAAATGCGTCGTATGTATATTAAATCAAGGAATGTGTCTATATTTTTCGAGGTGCAAAGAAACTTCTCCTTAGTGTTCCAGCTATACGCAAGTTTGGTTTAATCCATGACATTCCCAATACGTTCAGTATCAGAGCAGTTGAATGTGAGTCCAGCAGAAAGGAACAGCAAACGCTTGACACAAAAGAGAAAGTTTTCCAACGATACCTAAATCTCTTTACTGGCCTTGGCAAGATGAAGAACGAATACACAATCCGCCTGAAAGAAGGGGTCAGATCATTTTGTTTGACAACACTCCGAAGAGTACCATTGCCACTACAGAAGAAAAGTCAAGGAAGAAATTGGGAGTATGATCAAACTCGATGTAATCAAGGCAATAGATGAGTCAACCGATTGGTGTGCTCCAATCGTAATAGTCCCCAAGCCAAATGGTGACTTAAGGATATGCGTAGATCTTACAAGGTTAAACAAGGGAGTCCGCCGATAAGTGTACCAAATGCCGAAGGTAAAAGAAACACTCGGCAACATAGCAAAGGGTGCAGTCTTCTCCAAACTTGACGCAAATTCTTGGTTTTACCAGGTCCCACTTAGTGAAGAAAGTGCTAAATTGACCACCTTCATTACACCGTTTGGAAGATATATGTTTAAACGTCTTCCATACGGAATCTCCTCGGCACCAGAATTTTTTCAGAAGAAGGTGGATCAAGAACTTGCTGGGCTAGAGGGGGTGGTCTGCCATATGGACGACATTTTAGTTTTTGGCAGAAATCAAGCCGCACACAGGAGCAAAGACTATGCAGTGTACTTGATCGCATATCCAAATGTGGTTGAGTGCTTTGTTTAGCAGCTTTTCTGTGATTGAGGGATAATATTCCATGACGTCGAAGGATATGAATTTGTGAGCTGATTTGTTCTCGATGGATTTATACCAGTTTAAGACTTCTTTTGTGTTCTTCCATAAATTCGTTTTTGTTGACGCGATAATTGTTTTATTTATTTTTTCAAGGATTAGCTTGCTCACTCTTGGTTTAATCCATGACCTTTCCTCAATAAACGGGGGCGACCGAGTAGACTTGAATCTGAAAGTTTCTTTCTTTACCGGGCTGTCCTGTGGGTTTAAGAAAAAATATGCTTTCCAACGCATTCGGTTGATTCGGCGGATAAGGTCTTCTGTTTTTTTGATTAATTTCGTCATGTATGTGTGTGGTTTCGGTATAGGAATGTTTTTGGTTGAATAATCGAATTTCACACGATCCATGGTGACAATCTTTTGAAGTAGAGTGCTCAACAGTACATGTGTAGAGGAGCTGGTATGCGTATAGGATTAAAACTTCTTAGATTTGAGAGTGCTCAATGGCGTAAAGATCCAGAGCTGTAATATACAATAAAATTAATGAATCTTGGCAAACTTAGTTTACTTTAAGTTTTCAGAGTCACCGGCGTGACTCCTTCGTCAGAAAGTGTACACTTTCTGTCCATCTTTTATTTGCGCCTTTACATGGGTTAAATTCCAGCATGAATTTAGTTTCAAAATGAAAATAAAAAAAAATTCCTTGAATTAAACAATAAACAATTTTTGCGATAGCTAGTGCACACTTTCTGACGAGTGAGTCACGCCGGTGGCTCTGGAAACTTAAAGTAAAAGTTTGCCGAGATTCATTAATTTTATTGTATATTGTACTTATAATTTAAATAGATAGGAATCGAAACTTAAATCAGATATATATAGTATCTACCAAAGCAACCGATAAAGGCGATATATCAATTTTTGCGCGCTTTGACTGGTTCCCCTAACTCCCAATATCTAAGATTAGTATTAAGCTAGCAGGTGAATAGCACTTTCTAACTGATTCATCAATCACCCAATATCCTGCGCTATTCACCTCGGTCACTCAACCGTGAAAAAAATTGATCTCGCTCTGATTGCTTAAGTTACATTGCGGAAGATTAGTTGTGATACTTGTTTTTTGCCAGATTTTAATTAAGATTATTCAAAACTAATTATTTTAAAAAGTGATATTCACCAGCTAGGTTAATACTAAAACAATTATCCCCCGAAGTGGAGGTGACTAGTGGTGAATATTTATCGCTAGGCACCGACACTGGCTAACTATTAGTTGATATTGATACTGAGGTCAAAATAGCAGGAAGCGCGCGCTATAAAAATAGAAAAAAGTTTACGTTGTATTGTTTCTTCAAAAATAAAGTGCATTTTGATTTCGCAGGCGCAAGAAATTGATTATTTTTTTTTGGATGGGGGCGGTCTTTGGGCCTCGTTTTCATGTACATCAACTACGTCTTTTCTTTGCATGTGCTCCTTTGTTATTCTTCATTGTCATTGTCGTTTGAGCGGTGCGTCGGACACGTACTGAACAGTCTAATGTTTGATAACTAAATTTTTTCCAACTATTTGTTGCGAAGCCCGAGGCGAGCAGCATTACTAATCTCGTCAAGTGCGGCATCCTTGTGTTACATAAGCTAGCAAAAATCTCGATTTTTCGAAAATTTGTCTTTGGTTAAGGATTTTTCGGAGTGCTGTCGGATGAAACTCGATAACGCTCAAACACACGAGATTTTTCCGATATTCGGGGAACGGCATATTCCCGGATGATATTCAGGAGACGCTGGTATACGCGTGCTGAACAAGCTACGTGATACGTTTACTTCCCTAAATTCTTGGTGCTGTGCTTTCTTATTGCCTTTATAGGTAAGCTATATCAAACTCAAGCGTGTTTATCTCTGGAAGCATTCATCAAGGTCTGACAAACGTTTCAGTGACATTTCACGGGGAAGATAATGTTCTTTCATGTTTGTTTATTTGTACTGAAGTAGTTACAGTAAAATGTATACATGAAAACATACCGACCTTAATCATTCTAAAAATTAGTTTAAAGCTATCGCTTAGAGTTTAGACATGTTATTTATATTTGAGCGATAAGAACAAATTTATTTTGTAATTGCTTTATAGATTTTCATGACATACTATATTTTGGTTTTTCGTACTGAATTAATTACAAAAAATGTATGAGAATATACGGACTTTAATCATTCTGAATATTTTTTTATTGCTAGACATTTGACTTTGAGCGATTTGTGAAATTTTCATGAATTTGTATCCTATTGTCGACGTATCGACAATCGTGTAAGCCTGCGTTACTATAGCTACTTGAGTCGGTCAGCGGTGCGACGATGCTACGATAAGGCCTGTTTAAGTCCGTATGCACATGCACAGCTAGGAACACTCACTTGGAATTTTGTTTGAAGAATTTGTGTGTGTGAACTTGAAGTTAAATGAAAGTATTTAGCACTTCAAACTTCCATTTTGAGCTATGACCAAATTAAAACACGCATTATAGATCGTATACATTTCTGAGGTTCCAAGCTTAAGTGTAGCCCGAGTAAACGCCTTTACAGGCGTCTAGTTTAAAATGAAAAGCTGCAGTTGATTCTTTTTTTTTTTCAATTTATTTAATATTTTAATCAATTCTGCTTAATTTTACTCAATCGACATTTTAATTAGTATATTGTAAAGCGCTTTTGATCAATCTCGGAAAATGCGCTATATAACTTTTTAAATTATTATTATTATTATTAACTTCAAATTTTTCTAAATGAAATTGATATTACACTGATGTCATATTCAAAGTATAAAATAAACGCCTAAGAACTACAGAAAAACAAACAACAGAACCAAAGTTCATACCATTAATAAACTCGATTTTATTGAAATGTTCTTAGAAACCTTACTGAAAAAATACATAAGTGTCCATACCTTTACTGGAACAGTAAATATAATATATGATAGATTTAACATTAACCGCTACATCTAGAAATTGACAAGACCTCATACTTTCTTT
>JAOBAY020124818.1:0-26603 GCA_025331085.2 Zoanthus sociatus | reverse complement strand
AATGGCTCATATCATGGGCTTAGGGAACCAATCAGAAAGCTGGAAAATCATTATCCTGAGCTAAAAATTTACTAATATCTATTAGTATAAGCCTACTAACGGTCTAAAACATCCTGCATTCTGAGTGACTACTCTATAAGGGGTCTATTGTCAATTGTATATCATGCTACTAGTGGACTGTTGTGAAGGCTGTATTCTGATTGGCCACTCTACAATGAGTCTGTTATCAATAGTATCACAATAATAGAGAACAGTTATGAATTCTGCATTTTGATTAGCCACTCCGACTACTAGGAGGGGTATATTATCAATGGTACTAGTAGACTGTTGTGAGTCCTAAATTCTATATTGGCCAATTTACAATATGGGTCTATTATGAAAGGTGTACGATGTTCGTGTTCGGGCTTCACACTAGAAAGACATCTGGTAAAATCCATTATTGAAGCACATTAATTAACTGCGCAAAAGTGGAATTTTAGAAGAGAAAATGGTGGCAGACTTGAAATTCACCAAGAAAGCTTTTGAGTCTGCCGTCAGTTTCTCCCTAAAAAAGATAAAAACCCTGCTCACAAGTGAAAAACCAAAAATTGAAAGGCTTTAGAAGCTTTTGTGATTCAAAACAAGATGTTTTGGCAATGCTAATTGGATCAGCCAATCAGAAATCAGATCATGAATGCCATTTACTGCCACATTCCATTCATCCTTGAGATCAATTGTTTTATTATCATTGTTCAAGAAGATTCTCAATAATATATAAAGAAAAATATTTTTGAATTTATTTGATACAGGTTAAGATTTGTTTGCTGAGCTCATTAGAATTTAGTAATCATTGCATTATCTGTAGTTCTACGGGTCAAGGTTGTGTTGACCGCAACTTTACAGTTGCTATGCAGCAAAAAGACAGTTTCTGATTATTTCATTTTTGCCACTAATTGTGACGACACAGTAAATGAAGCTATGATTGTGGAGCGGTATTGTTTTAAACAGGATCCAATTGGAACCCATGCGGCTATAGTTAATAAATTTCACCCAAGGAACCATACGGTTGTTTCACAATTACACATCTCTTAAAAAAAAGCACGACCTGTCTGACATAAATGTTTATCGAGTTCAACCTAGTAATATTTAGAAACGCTTCATCGTGTTCTCGCTCAGTAAAAAAAATTTATTTATAAGTTTACAGGAGTAAATAAGGCAACGAAAAGCACGTGTTGATGGTAAAAACTGCGTTCTCACGCTCCTCTCAACTACCACATGCTGTTTCGGCACCAAGATTCATTGCTGAGATTATAACTGTTTTTGAATGACCTTTTTAATGCTTATTCACTGAACTTCACAAATGTGCCGTTAAGGAGTAAAACAGGCCTTAGAGAACTGAGCTTCCAACTTTGAAAAGTCATTTCCAAGTCAAAAATTTAAGAGTTCGTTCAAGCTCTACTATAGCGTTTCTTGATTTTAAAACGATAACATCTAGCCTTATTGTTTTTCCCTATGAGGTGTAGTAATTGTTTATGAGTCCAAGAGTTAGCTGCTTGACATTTTTAGAAAAAAAACAAATAGATCAAGATTTTTTAAAAAGCAAAAGGAGTCATAGCATACATTTCTCAAGTAAAAGTTCTCTGTATTTATTTTTTCATACAACGGAACAATGAAACGAGTTAAACGAAATATGAGTTTAAGACAAGCAGCATTGCCGATGGCATAGGAAAAAAATTCAAGATAAAATTTTTATCGAAAAAAAATATACTCTCACCTGGGTAAAAAAAGGAAATACTGATATTCTTTAAACACTGAATAGTCATTCCTTTAAAAGAAACATAAACTAAAACTTAATGATACATACAACATCAAATAAACTTTTCTACGTTTGTTATAACTTTTCTAGTTTGCAAAAAAACAATAAGATAAATGAGTTTACGACAAATCCATATTGTTTTAAAAAGTGAAGTCTTTAAGGTTACGGGTCAAAGCTTCAAATGGAAAGGCTTATCACTTTGAAGGCGAAACATTCATCAAAGATAACACGCAATCTTTCAACTGGGTTTTTAAAAGACACAATATTTATTCAGACATAAAAAAGGATCGAAATTAACTGAAGTCTGCGTTAAGCCCAAACTTTTGAAGTTTTAGAAGATAACTGTTGAGGAACAGGTGGCTGAGTTGTTTTTTATTGAGACTACACAGCTAAACATGTCTGATAGTTGCCTTTGGCTAACAAGACATAGACCCCACAGAAAGCCAAAACGTTTAATTTATTTCTTGTCGTTTACATAAACTGAGAGAACTCATAATAGAGACTTATCAACAACAATTACTATATTATTATTGATCAATAATCTAGAATCCCTACCAAGTACGTTTTGATGGGTGATTTATTACAGGAACAGCACTAATAATATAAACATTTCTAAATTGAAAGATTTTTGTTATTTCTGGATCTTTACATACAATTATTGAAGCTTTTTCTTTGTGATAAAATTAGACTTTTTGGACTTCTTTCAGGCGACAAAGGCAAAAACAAAACTTAGTTTAGATTTCTTTTGTTGACCAAAAAAGACAAAGCTGATTGAATGAAAAAGGCAATATTGAATAAATCAGAACCGTGAAATGAGCACAGGTTTGTTGTTGATGAAATCGGCATGCCAATGCATCTTGAACAAAACCGTGTAGATCAACACAGATGGCATGGGCCCTGGTAAAGTATAGTGCTATGAGTTTTATAATAAATCATTTTCAGCTTTTAGGTCACGATTCTTAGGTGAATACTAAGAAAAAGAAACCTTCTGCATGAACTTTACCCTACTTCAGCAGCCCTAACATTAAACTCAACAATAGGAAGTACGCTAAACATAAACAATTTCTAAAAGGTTTGTTGGTTTTTAATTAACTGCTATACCTATCGTTTAACAAAGTGTGGTATTAACCGGAAGGCTTTTCGGTAAATTGTCCTAAGATTATCATGATAATGGCAATAGAAAGCGAGCCCATGAAAGCTCAGTTTATCACAAAAACCTTTGCTTTTGATTGTCAAGTAACCTTGTTAGTTGTTGTTAAACTGACTTAAGTGATAAGAAATAAGGTGTCTTTTCATAATCACTATGCTATTTTATAAACACATAAACACTTTACAAAAACGATCCTCAACTTAACTCAACCTAATGTGATTTGAAAACCTATCGTAGGAACAAAACACACAAAGCGCTCGCACATAGCCTAGCAGGTTAAGTGAATACTTTTCACGCCCATTATAAATAACTGAAAACGTAAACTTTAAAATTAATTTGATTTTTTTTAATGGAAAACAAACTCCTTCATATGTTTTCTTAAATTCCTTTGCAAACAAAAATTGTGTCAGAGAATGTGCAAAGTTGTAAATATTTATTGCTTAGCTAAAAGCATCAGTTCAAATTTTCCAAACGGATCGCCAAACAAAGACACAAGTCACGCGGTGTACGGAATCAACAGATACCGCCAAAGATTTCAGTTTATAAAACTAAACCACAAAAGTTCTGCCTCCTGCAAGCTTTTTTGAAAACAAAGAGGAAGTATTTTCTTGAAATCAAAAACAGCTAGAATAGTTGGACAAAATGAAATGAAAGTATAAAACCATCTTCTGATTTCACGAGTGTAAGTTATGGAATCTAAAGTGCCAGATTTCGCTCGCACTTCATCTGCATATTTCTAGAAAGCTACTTTGACGCGACGACAGTTTATGATGACTCAGTAAAATTTATTTTCTTGGAGAAGCATTTTACAATTCAGCAGGTTCTGAGGAACTGAATCTTGTAACTTCGAAATATATGATTATTGCAAATATAGTATAACTCTAACGTTGCGATCATGAAATACCAGTCTTATACCCATATATTTATGCATGTTAATATATATGTCATTAAAATCATTTTAGATAAGATAATTGAGTAGAATAATTTGATCAACAGTAAGAGAGAAGATAAAAACTTTGTAAAGGCGTGAAAACTTTACTATCACTGATTCTCATAAATACAAATCACAGCTTAGCTTCGTTTAGTATACGACAAATTAACAATAAATCGCTCTTACTAAAATTAGAAATGTAAACAAAGATTAATAAACAAAGAAATGCCCTAAACTATGAATTCCAATATCTAAAAATGTATACAATTTTTGCAATGGTTTTTTAAAAAACATAATCTAACCAATCTGTACAAAATAAATATGTATAAAATGCAAAACTGCTAAACAAATACATTATGATGTTCAGATAGCAATACTAACGCTTTGAGTAAAGGTGGAGTTCATTTATATGCTTTGTTAAAGTGACAAATAACTTAAGTCAGTTTTTCAACAAACTTAAATGCAAGGTTTAGTCTATTTTAAAGTTCCTGTTTTCATACGGCGACAGCTGTCTCTCGTGATTGGCTCCAGAACTTACAGGAGGGATAAACAAGCAGGGATATCGAACTGAGGGGTGGTAAGCACTTGGTGGTAGACTTTTGAAGGCTGACTCATCTTGAGTTTGCCAAGATAACCCAAATGATGTAGGACTTGTAAAACTGTGTAATGCTGAGATTCCAGGCCGTGTATCCTCCCTAGAGAAGCAATCATAGCGAGTGGGCATGGCATAAGGCATAGAATACATATCTGGAGTGACGTACGGTAGAGCTGGGTATTCCATTTCATAGGCTTTAGCCGTGTATGGGGGTGGTGGATAATTTCCCGGCAAAACTGATCCAAAGATTGATTTCTCCGTGGAGCATCCCAGCGATGCGTGTGTACAGCGAGGTCGGCGAGGTTTCCTGGGTCTTCGGAAGTTGCCTTTGGAAAACTCGGGTAAATCTTTTGGGTGAATCATCCAGTAATGACCTTTGCCGTTTTCAGCACGACTTGCCTTCACAAAACAATCGTTGCTCGATAAATTATGTCGTACACTGTTGCGCCACCCTGCTCCTTTCTCCTTGTCAAAATGTGGGTAGTGTTTGGCAATGAAACTGTAAATGGAGCTCAGAGTCATTCTTTTAGCGGGAACACTAAGAATAGACTGAGCAATTACAGCTACAAAAGTTTCCGAGGCGTTACTTCCATCTTTTGTTTCGGTTTCGTCGTGGTCGCTTTCTGGTCTACCCGCACTCGAAAAAGTTTCCTTTAAGAGAAGGTTCTCGTTGCTTTCAGGATCTCCGTGCATTTCCTTTGTATCACCTCTAACTTTATTCTTGACTATATCTACTTTTGTTTTTTTCTCAAACCCTTTTGAAAGGTACTTGTAATCCTTTTCTCCTTCCAAATTAGAATACTTAAACAAACTTGAGTTACTGGGGCTGTACGCCTGATGTGGGGGTAAGTACATGTTAGTAAATGCTGAGTACATCTCGGCCCACTGACGTTGTGCTCTGATGGTAGATGAACACTTGATGTGAAGCTGAGTTCAAATGATCTCTAACAGTGCTTTCCGTCTTATTTTAAGTGTCTGAGGTAAACTTGGGAGAATTGATTAGCAATTAGATTGCCTAAGGCTAAATAAAGTCATGAAGGTTGACTGCCTTTCAGTTAAAAACTCAACACATTCATTAAGCATAGCAGGAAGCCGCGAAGCTTGCAAACAGATGTATGATTAGATGTATACTTGCTTTCGAAGTATAAACACACAAACTCAATTGAATGATATTTTCTATATCGCGTATATGGTCATAAAATAAAGGAAATACACAAATACAGAGCTAAAATGGATGTTTTTAATAATGTTTGGCCTCTTTGCTAACACAATATAAAACAGATGACGTAATATATCTGATGAGGTTAATGCTTTTGCTACCATCTTGCAAAGAGGGGCAATACAAACACCAAAATACAGTCGTTGGTATTGGCCTGCGGTAGTCTTGAAGAGAGTTAAATAGCATTAGAACGCAAATTACGGATTGCAGCTGGTATTGAAAACTCGTTTTTTGTTCTGCCTTATACAACTGATATTGCATACGCGTAAACTATAACTTAGCTGTTTATAACAGGGCCACAAATTTGCTATAGGCAAAATATGAACACCACAGTTGAACAATAAAGCTGCTTCAAGATTCTTCACTCGTATTCTTTTCAGTTGTCTCTTGCTTCTAAATTCAAACTAATTGTTATCCTCTTTGCTCTGGCAGGATATCATGCAGGGCTTTGTGGAGCCTACACTGAATATTAAATGAACTCAAATCTTACCTTGCCTCTGAGCGGGTTTTTATTTTTATGTCAAAGAGTTTATGTTTCTGATCACTTTGGTTTTTTGATGTCATTGATAACTTAAACACCCAGCTCTCATCTGTTTTGGCTCAAGACAACTTAAACGCCCATATGAATACTTTAATTGCATGCATGTCAGCATATCTTGTTTTGTGATTTATCTGAAAGGTCTATTGTTTTCTCTCATTCGGTTATAGCGATGAACAAAAACTTGTTAGCAAGAAGTTAGTTCCAAGTTTAAAAATATAATAAACTTTATATGTTTATTGCTCCTCCTCCGAAGGAATCACTCTCTTGCAGATAACCACTTCAATGGCAGTTCCTACTAGGAAATATAGATACTATACTATACTTCTAATTCTAAACAAATGTAAAAAAAAAAACAATCAAAAGAGCTAAAAACAATAAAAGTAACTTAATGCATATAGATAAATAAATTGTTCTGTACGAGGTTTTCAGGCAGCATCTAAGATGGTATGTGCATATTACATGTACACTAAATTAATTTTTACTAGTGTTTTAAAAAAACTGTAGAAAAGTACCAATGGTATTTCTCATTCTTATACATTCATTGCTTCACTAACTTCAAAGACTGGCAATCTTTATGAAAGTAAAAAAGTTATTTTAGCTAGAAAAAGGAAAAAGAAGGTTCAGGTAATTAGACCTAAACTTTCAGATTTTTAACAACTTAACAATTTTGCATGAAGTTTATCAGTGTTAGTTTTACAGGATGCACTTTGAATGAGTTTCAACCAAAACTGGTTAACAAGGTATGGTCACAGATAATGCTTCTTGCTTTTCATATATGTTAAAAACATTTTAAGCTCATATTGAAGAATTATATTACTGAACCGAACTTGTTGTTTTACTGCTAAAAATATAGTTCTGTTTTTTTCTGTAGAATAGTATGTTTCAATATAATGTTTTCCTTCTCAGTGGTCAGAAAAAGATATTTTACTAGCTGTATCTTCATTCTAGCATCAAATTGTGTACAAATTCTTAAATATGATCGTAGCTAATGAAAATACAGAGCATAGTAAATTAGTAAAGATCAAGGATACTAAATGGTGCTATCAAGACTTCATGGCTGACCTAAAGTTCTTTTTGTTGTCGGCATTTTTACGAAACTGAGAATACCTGGAAAGTTTTGACAAACTGAAATTCGGGTAACAGAGCTTGTAGTTATGTTACTATTTGGGGTCCTACCAAAATCCGGACTTCTTTAGTTTTGATTACGAATAATTTGACGGACGGATGGGTCAGAGCACATGTTTTCTGATTAATCATCAACAATAAGTGGAAACATTTTAAGAATACGACATGTCTTTTTCGCTCAAGCTACTTTACTACACAGAAAAGAAAACGGTCGGTAGTTTTGCATAGAGATGCTTTATTTTCTCTGCTAAGACTAAGGTTATGCGATCTTAATTGTGATAGTCAAATGTGAGGTTCACTGCTTACTAAAAATAACCAAAGATTGAAATCCAAAATACAACAAGCTAAATATAACTAGAGCAATATCAAGGCCACGAGACACCTGAAGAGCTGAAATAGCATCCAAGTCAATATTTTACAGATCATTGAACCATACAAACGCTTAAGTTTCCTAACATAGCTCCTATAACTAAAATATTTAATTCTTTGCAAGCCTTGAGAAGAGTGGATAAATCTATAAAATTACATAAAATGAAAACGTTTATAAAATTTAACACTATACCAACTAAAACGGACGGCTTTCTGCTCCTCCTTTTGAAAAGTCAAGTAATCCGAGTGCAGCTTCTTTAGATCTCTAAAGTAAAAAAAAGATGTTACTCATTAATTTTTGTCCATCGGCATTACCTTAGGCTACCTGCTAAAGCAAATTCATCCGCTGTGTAAATTAACTCATACATATATACTTATAGTCAACTTGTTAAACGGGTTACACGCCCTTTAACTTTCCTTTAAAAATCCCAAATGTGTCTTGCCCTCTACAGATTTCTAAAAAAATAATCTAAGTTTATAGTTTAAGAGTGAGACTATATTGTGACGTTAATTTATTCTGTTTCAAGTCGTTTGCTGCTGCGGATGGCAAGGATGGAAATGAATTGAAACTTAAAAAAGTTGGGCAATCGGCGTTTCAAGGTTTTTGCTACTTCATTAACAGTTATTAAAAAAATTATTATGGTTTGCTCTTTTAAAACATTTCAGTAGATATTCACCTCACAGCGGTTTATCAGGAACATTTTGTGCATAGGTAAAACCACAAAGTTGTTTTTACGGTTTTAGCGAAAAAGTAACTCAAAGCAACGAAATCGTCGTGTCATGGCCGCGTTAAAGTAAATGCTCGAATTATACGTTTTTACACGATCACTTTTAAAATGTCATGTACTTGTATGAAAAGAAACTTCGAATATTTTCAAACTTTAACTTTAGATTATAATTAACTAAAATCCGATAGAATCGGATAAAACTCAGTTGAAAGTTCAACAGCAAATTGAATCCTAAAATAACAAAAAAAAAGAACAAAAACAATAACCTAAAAACAAAATTAATCAATATAATTTGTAGTAAGGTTTTAAAGTTACGTAATTCGGAGTTGAAGGAAACAAATGTAATATTTATAATTTTATTAAGTTTTGATAACTGAATTAGCTAGATGTAACAAGTTTCTAATTTACAACCATCATACATGTGATTGATTCTTTTAATTTGAGAAACTTAATTAAACAAGATATTAAGTCAATTTATTGTTGCAGTTTGCAGCCCAGTAAGACAAAACTACCTATGTGTTGAAGCCTATCTATTTTTTCATATGAGCAAACATTTTCTGCTTTTTAAACTCACGAACGCTTTATATACTTTGTTATAAGTTCCTAATTTTTTTTATCAACTTTATGTTGTCCGACTAAAGGCTTTATATAAACTTCTCAAGGTATTTGTGGAATATAAAAAGCTTTGACTTTGTTTCATGAACAGAATATTGATCTTTATACCATCTAACATCGCGTACATCAAATGCTTAAATGCATGCGGACAACCGTTCATGTCGGTATAACTTATATCAGATTTTGTCCTCCAATTCACTATCGGGACATTTTCATCCTTGTTCAAAAAAATCATGTAAAAAAGCACGTGAAATATAATAATAATAATAACAATATTAATAACAGATAGTTGCCTTAAGCTTTTTGTATATTGAATATATTTAATAAACTATTATCAACATAACATTGAACTTTCAAAAAACTACATAAAATGAAAACTTCAACATAATGATAATGAATATGGTAGGCTCCTGAGTGACTGTGATGCTAGAATGTTTATTACACTGATTTTAGATTTCTTTAATAAAAACAACACACTGAAAGAATCAAAAGTTCAATCAACTAAATGAACTCGTTGATTATTGTACCAAACTAATATGGATAGTTTTAAAGCTCTGCAACTGATACACTCGCGACCGGTAGCAGAAAGAAGGTCGGCATTTACTACTGTGGTGGAATTAAACTTGGACTACAGGAGTTAATCTTGTCAGATTTAGATTTGAACCTGAAGCAGGAGTCATGAATGATTGGTTATTGGTGGTATTGGTAAAATAATTGAATGATCCATCTGATGGAATGCCGCCCTCCTACAATATAATTTTTTTTTCTCTTTTTTAAACTCAAAATGGAAGAAAAATCAGTGTAATGTCACTCATACATGCAGACTTTATACTTGTTTTTGTTGTTTTTTTAAAAAAAAGTTTGATGTTTCCCTCAACAAATAAAAATACGTAAATTTTTTTGACTACCTATGCTGGTAATTTAACTCAGTGCGAGGTTTATATCCATGCATATATTTCTCAGTATAAAGAAATGAAGTGATTGTTTTTGCTGTCAACGATTTGATAAACACCACTGAATCCTTTAGTATTTGAAAACAGAAAAAAACCGCACTGACAAAAATAAAATAACAGAAAAAAGAAGTTGAATGCTTGAGAAATGCTTCAGATCCTGCATGGAAAATTACGATTTTATTATTTTTTCTTCAGATTTTTTTTGGCGTTCATATCAATATTCATTTATGGACTTTAAGAAACTCGAAAAACACAAAACGTCACCGATTAGCGCTATAAACGAAAGCGTTGGCGTGGATAATGCGTAAACAGGCGCCATATTTGTTTGTTTTTTCTTATAATGCATTAAAGAGCTATGGTATAGCCTTGACCTTAGCAAGTCTCCCAAGGATTCTTATACGGCAGTTTCGGTGTCCGATAAGTTAAAATTCTAACTACATAAGGCTCACTGAAGGCGGCTAGCACAACCTGGTTATTAGTTGAATCATCTTTACAATATAATAGTATTTGTATGGAGTACGAGATAAATAACACTTTCAAAGTTATTAATTATACTACTATTTTGAGCAAAAGTCAAACATAAAGCTTGTTTACCTCAATTGTTGTCTCCTTTTGTCTCGCTTGTACGTTTAAGGGTCATAAGAACCCATTTAGGCCAAGGGGTTATTTATTTCATACTCCATACAAATCACTTGTAAAGACGACTCCAGCTACGGACTAACACCCAGCTTGGGCTGCTTGTGCACAACTTGACGTCAGATCGGTTTAGCACAAACAACAGAATATCAAGACCGTCGCCGAGTTTAATTTTGGTTCATGAAAAGAAATTCAACAGAGATGTTTGATTTAACTATCTTTACGAGAGAAAGAATTTTTCTTGACATTCTAGAAATAAAAATTAGTTTTATTCATTTCTTCCTTGTTCCATTTCGTTATGTATATATGCAGATAAAACATAGGAATCTGTTTTCTGATATTTCGTTTTACTGACGGCTATTTCCGCGACTATAAACGTTTCGTAATATTAATTCTAAACTTATATTCATAACTGTACTTCTACAATCAAGCTAAAAACCGCATCCAAATTCCTCGATAAAAACTATAAAAATGTTTAAAATGTTTTAAATAAGCATCATAATCACAACAATAATTGTCTCATCAATGAATGATGTTGCGACAAAAGTAATATAATTTTAATGGCATTTCAAGTGATTTAATAGCGTATTTTTTGTTTTTGTTTTCCCGTTCGGCAGTTCAACGATAATCTATTTCGGTAACTACTTTGAAAGGACAGGAGTGGCCGGAATTCCGGTGGAACCGCAATCTGTTAGTAAAAAGGAACTCGACAGATCGTTAATTTATACACATTAAAAAGCCTTAATATTGAGAACTACTGGTTAAATATCAAGGATAAAGTAAAATATCATGAAGTACCTTATGTGTCACTTTTATTAGCAATTTTGGAGACTTGGTATTTCAAGCTGATCTGTAAATGAAATAAAGCTTCACCCAAATTAAGACATTGATTCCTTAGAGTTTGTTCTACTATGCAAATTATTTTCATTCTATCCAAACTCATTATTACAGAAACTTTTATACTCGTTTTTTCTGCATTGCTCTTATGAAGTAGCTGATTGATCCTTCCAAACGGGACTCAACATTGTGATTTTTTATAAACAAGAATAATAGATTGAAGAACATAGCAAAACACCAGTAATGAAATAACTTCACAATAGAACTATAATTTACTCGATACTTAATATACATATAATGATATATATGGAAATGAATTCAGTATACCTACAATTATCTGTTCCTAAAGCATGCAATACCTTTAGAATTCGATTAAAAATCAAATGTTTAGATCTTTGTTCAAGTGTGCATATATTTCTTACGGAAGCTTAAAATGCAGTCTAGCTGCCTACGCAAAACTATATCTCTGGATTTTAAAATATTTTAATTGTCTGAGTTCGCTACCAAAAGTATAAAAAATCACCGTTCGAATAACTACTCTTTACTCTTAAACTTATATCATGCTAAACTACATAATTTAGCATGCAGTCTTTATTTCAGTATGTAAATGCAGCAAAAACAGAGATGTAGGTTTACCAGCAGATAAAGTTAATGAGGAAATAAACTTATAGTCCTGAGATAGTTTTCTGTTTATGAAACCGTTTAGAATCTACAGTAACGATCACTGTTTTACAGCAACTGCATGACTTTATAGATTACAAATTTTACAATGACAAACTCAAGATTTCCTAGGGGTCAGAACAAATGCCAAAACACCAACCGTTAAAACTTTCTCGTTTGCGTAATTGAGCGATCGTTTTACTTTTCACCAAGAAAAAAAACTTGTAAACATATAAAACTGAATCTTTGGTATACCATGCATTTTGAGTGTAGCAGTGTAATCTTTTTTTAAACGTATTTCTTTTGGATAATTTTTGTTCAGTCAGGGCAATTATTAACAGTACCTCGCCGCAAAAGTATGACGTACAGTTTTGATGTGTTACACAACTAACAAATTTTATAAAATCAGTGTTTCATTCAAAACTTATGAATCAGTTTAATCAATGAAGTGTATTTGCACTCTTCATGAAGAGAAGTTTTTGCAGTTTGTAACTCCAGTTAAACACACGCTTTGTATAAAGTTTACGCACGCGAATGATAGACAGAGTGCATTTGTGAACTAACTTAAGCACTTCATCTTAATGTCTAACATCAATGAAGAGTGAGTTCATATATTCTATTCTATATATTAAAGTTAAACACGGTATTTATTTGTTGAGTAAATTCAAACTCTCAGCGTTAAACCACTACTAGTCAGTCTGGTAAACTGGCGCGTGCAGTAACAGAGTGTATACAGAACGCTCAAGATAATTTTAACTAGTCTGTAAATTACTTAGTACTTGTACAGTATGAGACCAAAGCTTAGTTGTTAGTTTCTAATAGTATAGGTGCAATTTCTGCAATCATTAATTTTACTGCGGCCATCATATCTAACTAAAATCAATATTTTAGTCTCAAAACTCAAGCCATCCGAAAGTTTATCCGTTTAATTGTTTCATCAAAACGCCATGCAGCGAGTTAAACAACTCCGGGTTGAAATTTTGATAACATCTAATTATTGAAAATATATACACAAGAAGACTGATGTTGCGAGCATTACTGTCGGTGGGGACTTGAGCTGAAGAAGACTTTCAGTATACAATTAATTTACTGACGGCGATATTATACTCATAAAAACTAAACCCATGCAACTGGTCTAAATTACCAATCTAATAGGTTAAATTGGAGAATCAAGAAAAGGTAATGCTGATCATTTTATCAGTAATTCTCAGTAAATCTTTTTTTTTGCCTGACTAAAATTAAAGCATACATGCTCCGGTTAATTTACTCCCTTATAACAACATATATGGTTTCATTTGCGATTTCTATTACTAATAACAAGAAGAAATATATTTTTATAACGCAAACGCTTGTTCCAAATGCGAGCATTATACATGCATTGTTGTACAAGTGTAGTTTTATTACAGCAGTGTGGTCTTCTTTGCGAGCATTTACTGAGCATGTCTCTTTGCGTCAAATCTTGTTCTCAGTGCTTGTCAAAAATTTCAAAAATACGAACAAGTATCGCTTTCGAAATTAACATTCAGATATAAATTTGAAATGAGCCAAACTTCTGGATTTGACGATATAATGACTGAAAGATCCGATAGCAGAGGCGCTTTAATTGTCAGGAAAAACGTTTCCAATTTCATTTTGTCATGTTTCAATGCTAAAGGTATACTACAACCAACTGAGATATTTTAAATTTCAAGTCTATTCCTGAGTGGACATCACTTGTTTGCACTATACAGGGGTGCTTCCAGACAAATTTGTAAAAAAAAATTTATTTCTATATTTACAACGATTATTTCTAAGACCTCCAGTCAGAAAAAGTTAAATATTTTTTATCTTGCTCTAAGACTATGAAGACGCGGCTATAATTCGACTCGGCCTTGACCGTTCTGTGCCAAATTGAAACATAAATTATAAATAGTCAGAGTTTCTCGTAGCCGGTTTTTCTACTTCGAAAGTTTTCATGAACTTTGAATTGTTTTGCGTTCAGGGTAATATTACAAACTATAATAAAAATTGTGAAACTATAAAAAATTTGCAACCTACAAAACCTACAAACCTGTTATTTCTTTCGATGAGCAGTGTTGTGTTATGAGTGTATAATTTCCTTTGGCTCAGTTGCGAGCTTTCCGAACTCAGGGTCGATTGTTTCTATACAGTGGCTCCCTTTCATTCTGTCTCTATTTTCGATAGTTTTAAATTCAATTTATAGTTCTCGGTAGGAGCTTACACTACAATTTTAATCTTCTGGCGGCAAGTTTATTTACAAAATGCTATTTATAAGATTCAATCGAACAACTATATAGTGAAGTCCAAAGAAAGAGCAAGAATAACTTCTAATTTTACTTGGTTTAGCACAGTGTAAATTAATACAAATATCGTGTGTTGAAATCTATATAAACGCTTTCCCCTTTAAAAAAGAGCAACGCTGAATTCAAATTTAAGAATCAAAATGGGCCTGGATTGGTGAACAGAACTTCGACAATTAAAACGTGTGCCAGTATGAACGCAAAAAGGTTAGAGATTGTCTAGCTACTAGAGCATTTTAGAAGACTTTTTTTCCTTTTTTTTCTTGCAGTTAAAAGAATATATATCAGGGTTAAGATGAAATGCAATCAACTTTAGAAAAGACTATAAAAAAATTATAAAGGAGATAGGAAATAGTTTCTTTGTATTAACTTACTAGATATCACTGTGTGAAAAATTTTTGTCGCCATATTTAAGACAATATGGAAAATATTTATGAGTTGCTAACTGCCTCAGACAGTGAATGTTTCAGTTAAGAAAATGAATTGTACATCTTTTCCTTTTGGAATGAAAGAAGGAATAAATATAACTCTCCTTGAATGATGGGATTCATGTATACCTCGAAGCACGATTAAGGTTCATTTCATCACATCATTAATATTACGCCTATATATATGTTATTAGGGGCAAAAAACATTTTAGATTTTATTTAACAGCTTCCCTTTAAGTAAAAATCATTTTTATTCGAAAGAAGATAGACAGATAATACTGTTTTGTAAAATAGAACTTAATAGTTTAGGAATTTTACGCAGTCTATTTTATCGGGAAACAAAGAAACTATTCTTTTAACATATAGTCTTTAAGAGCGAAAACGAGCCTTTTATATGAAGTTAAACCTGAAAGAGCAGGTTATACTTAATGGCAAAAATCAAACGTTCGTAAAACCTCTTTAACAAGATACAACCTGACCAGAACATATAATTTCCTTTTCTCATAGGCTCAGGGAAAGATTCATGAAATTCGAATTATTTAAAAAGCTACGTTTAGAAGGTTCCTTTGTTGTTCAATGTCATTCAATTAACAATATCCTGGTAAACTGGACAAAACTTATATGCTTCGAGTACTAAATCAGAGAAAAAAGAGAGTTTTTACGATTGTTGCAAAAACTTGATATTTGTCCTTAAAGATTGTTTGATTAAAGCTATTTTACTTCTTTTAAATATCAGTGTAATGGGTTATACAAAGAGCGAAGACAACTTGTAAACATCGATTTTAAATCGTTTATCCCCAACTTTTCAAAAATTAAAAAAAACGAAAGTCACTAAAAGTTTTAACCTTATTGTTCTTTGCCGTCAACTTAAAAACAGCACCTTTATGTATAGCCCTGTTATAAATGTTATAATGTCATTTGTCAGAAATAACCAAGAACCTGGGAATCATGATGATGAAATTACTTCGGTAAACTCTCTAACTATTATGTGTCAAAACGATTATCAGTCTCATTTTCTTTGAAAATGTAACTTTGTTCAATAATGTACATAACGCTGAATACTGAATTTTCAGCTGCATGTTTTAGGGCTTGAGTTATATAGGGTACTCGGGCTTAAAAAGAGCTTCGGCAGAATTCACTGAGCTATAGTACAAGTACAGTAAAGGGAACCTGCCATAAATATTGCTATAGAAAATCATTTGAATTGCAAAACCTTGACACAGAAGCTTGTTGTTTTTATATTGTAAATATAACTTTCTTCACACTATCATGATGCTTATTTAATTGTTAAATAATGATAAATGATTTAAAACTCGTAAATCTTCAATGTAAAAGTTAATCAATTTCAAAATCATCTTATCATATATCTTATCTATTTAACTGCTTGTGTTATGAGTGCTAAAGGGATATTGATTAAGGAAATGAACACTTGTCGACTACATAGCCGATATCGCTGTTTAGAGGGTCTTCAATACCATTCTACCCTAAGGCGATCACACCTCATGACAATTATGCGGAATAATTGCCATCTTTTCTTTCTTCCAAATTTCCAGAAAATAAAGCTACATAAAAAAATTCAAACGTTTGACAGCTTTTGTAAGATATTGCGCTTAGGTCAGTAAATTAAACGAGCATTTGGCAGCTTTTTATGGAAGATAATACAATATAAGAATCTACAAAATTCTAACGGGCTTTTCGCGCATACAAAAAAAAGAAAAGAAAACAAGAGCTATTAGCCCATCAGGTTGATAATCCTGCGTCACACTGGTTCACAAGTTGATCTGAAAGCTATACTAAAAACGATTTGACAACTGTCCTTTATTAAACTCTGATTGCGTTTGTTATAATTAGATACCGGTTGTTTTTCACACAAGATCCTTCAAGATTACAGAACAATTTACCCCGGCCGAGCGATACTTTATAGATCACTTTTTGGTTTTGAAATTTCATTGGTGTTTTCCCCAAAAAACTTAAATGGAAAATATGTTATACTGTTTACGTGTTTTGATTGACTTACGTACTTCCTGGCCGATCAGAATACCCAGACAGTAATATCTTGTTGTCTATAGTACTTATTTAACAAAGTAATATGTAAACTTTACAGTAATTAGAATCGTTTTCAACAAAAGACGTTATTTCTATAACATTCCACAATGACATCTGCCGGTACTGCGTTCCTTGGCCCTTAGAAAATCTGTCAGTTTGTTTATTCGCACAAGAGCTGGGCTAATGATTTTTTTATTGTCAGTGATTGATCTGTGTTGGATTGCTCAAAGTCTAGTTAAATTTAACCCTGGTTTAAGCAACAATTCAAGTAGATATTTCTACCAAGGAAAGGTAGTTCTTGATAACTAAATAGTTCAATGCTGCGTCATGCACTTTCTAACCCATGCAGTGGGATATTTTTTCATTCTCTCGGCAAAATTCTCTTAGTTCAGTAAAATATGCATAATAAAATAGTTTGCTTTAAATTTAGAAAGTTAACATTCAACATAAATGGCAATGTTCAAAAAGACCACTGAAAGCACTGTTAGAATCAGACTAAACATGTTTTATGTTAGTTTGAGTAAATACTAGTCGTCATTTTATTAATAAATAGCGTACATTTTTTTCTAGCTTGTGTTTTATTTAACATAGCCCACTTAAATGACCTTCTTTCAAAGATCAGTTTGCCTCGTAAGTTTCCAACTATATGGGCTTTTGAGAAACAATGCTTCATTGATAAAACCATTATAAAGGGATTGCGACAACGAACAGGTAACATATTTTTGGTCACTGGTATATTGTTCTCGTTTCTATCCTATTGTTTTAAATCGGATGTTAGGTTTACCTGGTTATAGAACTAAGTATAGCTAAATAAACGATTGTGAACAAGTTCTCAACAATATTGTTGAGCATGTTTTCACCGCCTTCATTGATGCATTTTATGAATATTGAGATATCATTAACACATCACAGGAAGAAACCATCGGAGATTTTGGAGCTATCAAAAATAACTCAATATACTAATTTCATCGTTTTAATGGCACAACACTAATTAGCATGGTTGCAGATTGTGACAATAAAGTATAATTAATCAGTGTTTAAATCAGTCGATAACAATAGAAGACGCATCGTAGCCGTACAGTCAAAGAAATTATTAACAACTAGAAATTATAAATGCTTGACCGATATCAAAGAAGATTCTAAAGACGTGCTCTTGTCAAAACTTAACATCTATATTTTGACTTTTTTAAAGAGCTAATGAATTGCTATGTTTACATTTAAGGTAGTGCATTGCTATTTTGTATGATAATGCCACAGAAAATATTTGCACTTAAAATACCAGGAATTTTTCATCAAATGATTGGTTTAGAATCACCCATTCAACTTTTGTTAGTTCTGCCAGACCGCATGAACTCAAAACAAAATATTTGTGGTTTAGCTGGAAGCGTTATAAACCGTTACTTTAAAGAGCAGATAGAATGAATTTTTTGCTCTCTAAAAGTATCACTCAATTAGTTTTACTATCTCTTAACAATTAGTTTACGTGGTCGACTTTTTTTGAGTATTTATAAATAGTTGACTCAAGAGTCAACTAAAAGTAAAGAAACGAGCAATTTGATTGTCTGTTTAGAAACCAATATTTGTTGACATTTTAAAAAAAGGAAAACAATGAGAACCTTAAAGCGCGAGCCAATTTCGCTGCTTTCTATCAATTATATAATAAATAGCGAAAAGAATATCCAATCAAATTCTAGTATTCCTGATAGCATATCAGATGGTTCCCAAGATCAGTTGATTCACATATTGAGGTTAAAACTTTGAATTTTTTGACGAGTAATTATATACTGAATAATTGATCAAGATTAACGATTTAAGACTATCACAACCAACAAGAACATTGTCTCCACTTTATAAGATTATCGATGAATAATGAAGATGATGATAACGCTGATTATGATGGTGATGATGACGATAACGATGATGATGATGATGAAGATGATGATGGTGATGATGACGATAACGATGATAATGATGAAGATGATGATGAACATGATGATGATGATGATGACGACGATGAACATGAAGATGATAATGAATATGGTAATGATGATGATGATGATGAACATGATGATGATGATCATGAACATGATAATGATGATGATGAACATGATGACATGATGATGATGATGACGATGATGAACATGATAATGACAATGATGATGAATATGATGATGATGATGATGATGAACATGATGATGATGACATGATAATGAACATGATGTTGATGAACATGATGATGATGATGATGAACATGATGAACATGGTGATTGTGATGATGATAATGATGATGCTGATGATGAACATGATGATGGTGATGATGACATGATGATGAACATGTTGATGAACATGATGATGATGACATGATAATGAACATGATGTTGATGAACATGATGATGATGATGATGATGATGAACATGAAGAACATGGTGATTGTGATGATGATAATGATGATGATGATGATGATGAACATGATGATGTTGATGATGAACATGATGAACATGGTGATTGTGATGATGATAATGATGATGCTGATGATAATGAACATGATGATGAACATGATGATGATGATGATGATAATGACTATGTGATGATCATGATAGAAAGTAATACCTTTTTGCGCATCACTTCCGATGACCCGCTAAATAAAAAAATAAGCCATTACAATTACAATTCTGAGAGCTTGCTCAGATCTAAGATGTAAAGACTAATTTTCCTACTTGACGGAAACCAATAATTTTAATATTAAAATCCCTGGAAGTTAGATTTGGTCAGCAAAATGCTGTTCACATTAAAAGTAAATATACTTCACTTTCTTTAAAAGTATGTTAAATTTCGGTAACATTGCAAACTGTAAAAAGCCAAAATCTTTTGAATGGCTGCTGATCTTGATTGTTTAAATTTGGGAAATGTAAAGCACCCCTTGTAAAAATCCTGAAAATGCTCTCTCAGCCAACAGTGCCGGTACATTGGCATCGTTTTCAAATGAATAAAATATGTCACAATGGTTTGTTTGCTTTGTTCTTTACACATTTCTCGTACCAGTTTTAAATTATATAACATTTTACAACAATAAGATACCTTCTTTTTGCTGCATGTAAACTACCTGTTTTGGGTTATCTGCATTACGGCTACAATGTATTGATACAAACGTTTCCCTTTTCGCAACCGATCTTGAATTCATAATTGTCTTCTTCTGGGGTGCGAAGTATATTCAATTCTAAAGCACATACATCACATACAGGAAAAGGATTACAAGAATTCGAAGCAGAAGGTTGAATGTCATTTCATTTAAAGAACTGTTGAAAAAATCTAAATTGAAACACATCAAAGGCAAAATTAAGATAAGGCATGCAGTTGAAATTAGCTGAGCATGGTTATGTGTAGCGTAAATAGATCCAAGGAAGGAGGGGGGGAAGTAGCAGTATGGAACATTTACTGAACAAAATAAACATGTAATTTTTCAAACACTAATATTCTAAAGTAGCCAAAAACCGGTAAAAATATGATTTTACACATAATCTATTTCCACTTTTATAAAACACGGTGCACGAATGCTGATTGGAAAGTTTTTATTACCAAAGACTAGAAAAGTGTACCGTTTGCTCTCATAGTGAAAAACTGTCAAATTGTCCTCGGAATTTGCTGAGGACATCTGGTAGTACACGGTAATAAAATTGCCCTTTTAAGAGTCCAACTGAACTCTAAAATGTCCTCGGTAATTGCTGAGGACATCTGGTAGTACACGGTAATAAAATTGCGCTTTTAAGAGTCCAACTGAACTCTAAAATGTCCTCGGTAATTGCTGTGGACATTTGGTAGTACATGGTAATAAAATTGCCCTTTTAAGAATCCAACTGAACTCTAAAATGTCCTCGGTAATTGCTGAGGACATTTGGTTGTAAACGGTAATAAAATTGCCCTTTTAAGAGTCCAACTGAACTCTAAAATGTCCTCGGTAATTGCTGAGGACATTTAATTTGGTGGGACACATTAAAATTTCCGTTTTCAGTCCACCAACAGAACTCTGGCCAGAGAGTCCTTGGTAATTACTAAGGACATTAATTACTGGTGGTACGTGATAAAATAAGCCTCCAATCTGACATGCAACCGAGTTTACTCCAGAATGTTCTCCAAAGAAAAAGTTTTGTACTATGTTAGAATTTTAAAATTAAATGCTATACAAATCATGTTAATTGCATTTATAGTAAAAAGACAACTCATTTTATTTTGAGCCTAATGTAGAAGTGAATTTGTTTTAAAATGAAATAATAGATAAATAGATAATTAGTGTTCTTCTTGGCTTTGCAATTTAAAAGTTCCGTCTAGCCTTATGTAGTTAAGAAGGAGCTTGTTCTTTGTTGTTGTTTCATGGCACACACTGATAAGGTTGCCCTTTTCTTTAACCTATTATTGCCGCTTCAAGGAGATCCAGCGAGTCTAAAATAGAGAAAGAGCCACATGTGATTACCAGAAAAAAAAAATAGATATAACGAAAATAACATACTGCATACATATTGGAAATTACAGATTGAATACTATTCTGGAGTGGAGGGAATAATGCAACTGGGGGCACTGATTATAACTTTATTGTCAGTTATATTTACCTTACCTTAGTTGCAACCAACTTCAACTACCGTTCCACTGATAGGAACGGCCCCCCAAAAATGCTTACTTACAAAATGGCTAATGTTAAATGCAGATTTTTTGTAACATACGGTACAGTTTATATCTGGCATAATATGGCTGATTAAATTAATTTTTAATATGTGCGTGCCTACAGTTGAAAGTTGTCTTAAAAACAATAGTTCTATTTGCCCTTTTAAAACTTTTCTTCATTCTGTGATGAAGCCACTTATTCTTATCATTGTATCGTATTTCGCGAAACAACAGAAGCAAAAAAACAAAATGGATATCCCCTAACTTGCTAACTGGAAGCCGTTTCCAGTGTCTCGGTGAAAGACTAGCTTATCGCATTAATTCACCTTTAATGAAGGCTTTCTTATTGCTAGCAGGGTGAAATGACTCATTACACTCTTTTTTTTTATTAAGAACCAGTAAAATTTAGCTCAGGCTCAATGCTCTTATTTTTTCGGCCATTTCAGCCTCAAAATGTTCTTATTTTGTTCTTAAGGCGATGGACAAAGACTTTTTACTGTTCATTTTTAATACTTCATCTGTTACTGTTTACACATGAAAAGTGTGATATTGAAGTTGAGTGATGTATATATCTGAGAGAATTTACGGTAAAGACCCTGAATTTTGAAAAAGAATTGTTAGCATTACACTGTCGTCGCGGTCAGATGCTCGTTTGTTGCTGTGCATGTTTCTTTTATTTATTATTTATTCCTTTTTATTTATTTTTTATTTTTTTTTATCAAGAAAATTATTTCAGCCTCAGATTGTTCTTATATTTTTCTTATTTTTCAGCCTCAATGTTTTTATTAAGTTTGTAAATAAAAAAAGGGTGTATACCGCTAAAACAGTTTCACAAAGTGCATTTACAGTTTCACGAAGGGCATTTACAGTTCATATATTGAGTATAGATTCCCAGTAAGTGTTTGCGGTGCTTTTGTAGTGTCATAAATATAGATTCCTAAGTGTTTCTTCTGTAGTCTTGCGACTCTTCCTTGACAAAGTGTAATATAGCTGTATTTCGCATTTGAATGCATTATCTTGCGCAAGTTAAAATGCTGGCTGTTGTAGCTAATTTATTGCTGGGTCTATATTATTTTTGTGTGTATTTTCTTGCCATATTACTTTTGCTGATAAACTTGTGGGTTGCTGGCGATCAAAGCCAATTAGAAGCTCCAAAGAACAAAAAACGACCACAAGAACACGATGAGCGCTTCTAATACGGAAGGTTAGTTTTTACCATTGAAATAATCACTCGTCACTCGTCACGTGTATTCTCACGCAAGTTTGTTAAAATGGCCTTTTCGAAACCGCAGGTAAAGTAAGAAAAATTTCCAGGACTAAAATTAAAAGCCTCCATTCGTAGTAAGAACATATTAAACTTATTTTTTAACACTTAGGGAAATTTTTTGGTTTAGTTTCGTAAGTTTTTGCCGGTAACATTCATTATCTTGCATTTTTTAATTTAGTTGGAAAATTATCTTTTTCGTTTTTGAATCGCTTGATAGAACGTAATGATCAGTCTATGCGACTGTGATTGCAACATTAAAATAAGATACAAAACAACTTCCGCAAAAGTCAAAACAGTAGTTTCTATTTTTACCGCATGGATCACTAGTTAGTGTGAGGCGGAAGTTTGAGACAACTAACTATAGTAACTACCGAGTTAGGATTTCGAGTTGGATTTTCGAGTTAGGATTTCGAGTTTCATTTTCGAGTAAGGATGTAGAGTCGTTTTTTTTTTCGAGATGTTTACTAGTAATCCAGCTGCTACGAATCGGCTAGTTTGTAGGCTGAGGTTTTGGTCAAACCGATTCCAATACACGTTTTTTAAACTTTATAAGAACATTTAGGTTGAAACTTGTCCATAAGAACAAGCTAAAAAAGCACAGGATGTGAAGTTTAAGTCAAACAATTTCAAAACCATTTTTTTACATAAGAACCAACTTTATAAGAACACTCGATCAGGGTGAGATTTGTTCAAAAATTAAGAACAAGCTAACAAGTCCGGGTTGAAGGTTTGGTCAGACAATTTCTAGTACATGCTTTTTATATAAGAACCAACTTTATAAGAAAACTCAGGTTGAGATTTGTCCAAATAGTAAGTTTGACCATTTTTTTTGCATTGCAGATGCCGCTAACTTCAATGACAACGGACTCAGTTTTTGCAGTTTTAGTCTCAATTGAAGTTAAATATTCCTAAATACCAATTAAGTTTACACTACGTGCAACTTTGTGCATTGTTGAAGGTGTGACTTCTCGCTCTCTCTCTCGAAACTATTTTTGAATGTTTAACAATAAAACGAAGCTAACACTGCAAAAACTGAACCGTTGTCATTAAAGTTAGCTTCATCAACAATGCGAAAATAGTCTGATTGTAGAATTGTACACATACCGAATTTAGGTATCCTGCTGATGAACAGGAACTGTTTGCTATTTTTTTCCACCAGCATCCTAGTTATTTCTGTTGAGATATCTATGAAAGATGCATAAGCGAATTTCAAGCTTTTCTTTGTTTCTTGTTTAAAAAACAGTGAATACACAATGTTCACGGCACCAGCTCACGTCGTCGGTTTTCGATTCTGGTGCAAGAAAAACAGTGCCCATCCACCACGAACCAGAAAACCTGCTCAAAAAGATGTTATGCTTTTGCATGTTTTAAAATAATCCAGCTTAGCTCATTCGTTGTATTCACTAAGTACCATGAGGATATAACACAATAGCAAATGACGGGCAAATAATGAGTTTCAAACTAGATTCTAATGAGATTCTTTAGTTCAAGTGCCACAGAAACCATTAAAATATGGGTTTAAGTTTTATGGAACTTAGTAAACCACGTAATGGCTACCGAGTACTGTAAAAACATTCAAATCTAGGCGGGGGCACATGATCGTGAGCGATGGCAAGTTGGAAACGGACGGTGAAAATTGTGTTATTAAATTTTGTCCGTTGTCTGGAAAATGCAAACCATCATTGTTACATAACCAAATACTACACAATTCCACTTTTATTAATTTTATGGAAAACATGCTCGCTCTTCGATGGAAAGACAAAAGGATATTTTTCTGGTTAGTGTAATCAAGTCCTGAAGAAATTCCCAGAACAAGCTCTTACGGTAGTCCAGCGACTCATCTAGCGAAGATGAAAGAAATGTCTGTCACCAGCATTAAGGAAAACGCGAGAGAGTAATTTTCATATCCAAAGGAGACTTGAGTATCGATTTGATCAATAAGTTTCCAAGAAAAAAAAACGATCCAAAACAGCGACGAGTTACTTAGTATACTATTCCCGATTGAGTGAGCTATGTTTGGAGCTATCTTCCAGTGAGGATACAAGGGAAACACAATGATAGATGCGTTGGTCGAAGCGACAGTCTCTTTGGAAGCAAAACAAAACAAAAGGATCGGAGGTCAAAGTGTCTAAAGACCACAAGTCTGTGTTTGTTCGAAGTGCGGCGTGCACTTGTGTATAGATACGTATTCTTTGCTGTGAATCAGCTGTTCAGTTTGACTGCAGGGCAAACTGCCCCCCATGCGCTTTCATCCAGAAATGATTCTTTTGAAAACTTGTGATTCAGCTGGGAAAAATTCTTTACGCGACAGAATATGACGTCTATTAATAGACTGAAGAAGACAATCATTTTGTAAATCGGTACACTGATCAAAATTACTGGTTGTAACCACGATATTTTGAAATCAACAATAATTTTTTTTTTTTTGCAAACATGCTAATAGTTTCGTTTTCAATTAAGTCTAGAACTGAATATAATTTTACTTCATATGTTCCAGCTTTATTTTCAGCATATTTTGTCATTTTGATACAAATAGCAAACTTGTGATTTTGATTGTTCTCAACGAAACCCGCGTAGTCCCCCGTTAAAGTTTCCTCTAAGATTTGAAATCAAACTTTATGAAGTTTTTAACTTTTTAGAAATGTGTTTTGAAATGATTTAAAAATAAAATGTGTTCATTACTATTAATATTTTGTTGTTGTAATTGTGTATTTTCTTTTAAGATTTTTGCTACTGCCAACATTTTTTTATTTGACCTGACATGAAAATAATTCCGAACAAATAATGCAGGCATTTTACGGTGGTAGAAAACAAATTATAAATTCAGCCTTTGCGGTGAACTGAGAAACCGTACTGTATGATAAAATAGAAAAAACTAATCAAGTGTGATATTACAATAGAAAGTGAAGTGCTACGACGTGAATGTGTTACATCACGAGACAATAAGATAAAAGGGAACTGAAATAAGCATTGATTGTGTTGTATTTCTTTAGAAGTGATACTGCTTTAATGTTCAAACTTTGCAACTCTGTTAAGTAAAACTGGTGGCCGAAAATGTTTTGTGGAATCATGTGAGGAAATTTAAATATAATTTGTAGCAATTCAAAGCTATTTTGGACTAATTTTCAAAGAGTTATTAACTCTTTTTTTATACGTACAGTTTACTGTAAATTTTCATGAAGATTACAAAGACATATTTTATAAACTGTTCAAACAGATCCTGAATCGCTCAAGTATAAATACATTTAATGTATTTTGCTGCAAATCAATTTAAACGAACATTTCATTCAGATTCTACAAACTTTTTTAACAGATCATAAAACGCTTGAATCACTTGGATATAAATAACATGTCTAAGCTATAAACTTAAGCTAATTTTCAGAATGATTAAAGTCGGTATCAGTAACTATGTTTGTATACATTTTACTTTAATTACTTCAGAACAAATAAACGATTAAAGTGTATGTAATCTATAAAGCGAGATTTACTTACTAATCGATAAATCCACTTGGTGGTTCACAGGCAGCCCAAGCTCTTATTGTGAATATGATGAATATGTCATGCATACACATGTAGATAGGCCTATCCCGATTGTGCTCGGCAACTTTTGAGCAACTTTTGGCGTTTGGAGCAACTTTTTGCGGTTTTAGCAACCTCGAGCAAGTTTTGCCTTTCAGAGCAATTTTTGAGCAAAATATTGGTTTAGAGCACATATCAAGCACGAAAAAGTCAACGATTTCGTGGAAAACCTC
>JAOBAY020124748.1:0-16155 GCA_025331085.2 Zoanthus sociatus | reverse complement strand
AAGCTGTTTATATACATATGGCGCATGCGCGGTATATCCCGCTGACCGTTGAACAGATTAGTTTTGCGTGCTCCCTTTGGTTGCCCGCAATTATAGATTTAAAATTTCAAATATCGATGTCACCGCTATTTATTAGACTGTACAGAATACAATTTTGAAGTTCACATTTCCAAACCAAAAAAAAAAGACTCGAGATTAGGCCATGTAAAAAGAAAATTGTTGATCATCCTTTTTTTAAAAAAAAAGTCAGAGGGAGGGAGGTTTTATTTTTTTTAGGCATCGGGGAATGAAGCACTGACGACAAAGACTAAATGAGGTAATGACTGTCGTTCTTCAGCCTAACTTTTGAAGTACGGCGGGCGTCGGTAAACTCGGGAGGTAGTGTAGTGTTCCTGTTCTTGGAACCCTCCATTAACAACACAAATGCACTAGGCCAAGGATCAGATTCCATATTTATGTCTTCGTCCTCCACTTGCGGTGTTAAAATAAATTTAAGAAATGAGCCTAGGCTCCCGACAACATCGGAGAGGCGAACTTTTGGCAAAACTTTGGTCATTTCGACCTTGTTCATACCCACAAAACACTTGAAAACGAACTCTTACCGTCGTCACTCACGGATTCCCCGTCAAACTTTCCCGAACAAAATTCATTGTAGACTTCCGATAAAGTCACATCTACTTCGATGCAACAGCCAAACCAATCTTTTATTAGTTTACTGCACCCTTCGCGAACTATTGTTACCACAATAAAAAGCATTCTTCGTTATTTTTGTGGACACTACCATGAATGAAAGCATGTAAATATCGCTATTGTTGATCTTAAAATGGACGCGGTCAGACGCGTGATCCGTATACTACACATGCGCACTACCGAATGTGCATGCTGCCGATAGAGGGCTAGGCCTAGTGGGATCGGAAAATAAATCTCGTGCGACGTGAGTGCGATTTTCTATACTAAATTGGCTTAAAAATGGACTTTCCCAGTTATTTTCGCGACTTAGTACATCACCACGGAAGAAAAAAAAAATCATCGGGGCTTATTCGGGGACGATCAACAACTTATTTTTTTTACATGGCCTTATGAGTTCTTTATTTTTACTGATTAAAATGACATTTGGAATGAACTCTATGCGTAAAATGTATTAAATTTTGTTCAACTACAAAAAAAGTTATGCATATTCAGATACTTTACAAGTAAAACAAAACAGAATATATATGAATGTTTCACATTTCAAATATCGCAAAAGAAAAGGTTTAGAAAATTCATTATTTATATTTTTCTGGTAAAATTAAAGCTCAAAAAACGTTTACAAAGTAAGAAACGATGGTTGTAAATTAACTTGCTTATTAATATGAAAAATGGCTTGCAGAGCCTATTAATGGAGCAGAAACCAATTGTAGAATTGCACGCAATTTAGGTATTCTGCTGATGAACAGTAACGGTTTTGTTATTCTACGGCTATCTATGTTCAGATATGTATAAACTGACAATATGGAGAACGTAAAATATAAAAAGTAAGCACCACTTTTGTTTTTTAGAAAAAAATTTCCTATAACCGGCCCCATACATGTTTGCTTAAGCCCATGCGTTGCCTAAGCATTTTCTAGTTTAATTTTGAAACGATAAACAATTAGACAGCATGCAAGCAATCGCAGTCCTATTGTTTTCATATCCGAGCTGGTTAAACTTGAGATACATTACTCATGCTTTTAAATTCAGAACAATTTAAGAACACGCTCAGGCTGAGGCTGAAAAAAGGAAACTAATCATGAAATGTTTCTAGTTGAAACTTTCCCGCGGAATTTTCAAACCACTCACAGAATGTAAGAACAAATCCAAAATTGACAATGAGCCTCGGCAAAATTTACTGGTTCTTATAAAAAAAACGCGGGTATGCGTTTAGTTGTAGAATAAACTTAGCAGTTTTTTTAGTAAAAACCGGTAAACTTTACTTGGAAAAATGCTTTATGTTTCCAGTACTTTCTTATCTTTTTTGCTGGGCTGTGCTTTTTACGCATCATATAGTGATTAACCTACTAAGTATGCCTTTGTTATTTTTTCGTTTTCACACTCACTTGATTACATTTCAATTCTAGCCATTTCATTTTTGAGCGTGTTTACTTTAACATTTAACATTTAACACCTTGTTTTCTTATCAAAATATTGGCCACACAGTCTAAATATTAACTGCTTTTGCTGGACCGAATTTTGTTGAAACTGGAAATAATTTTCGATCTATGAATGTTTTAATAAATAGTCTTCCTATAATTTCACACAAGGTAGAAAGATACAATATAGGAATCTTGAACGGCTCCCAACTTACGGTAAGATTTTGATGAATGTTTTTTTGGATTACTAAATTTAGTTTTTGACCTTGTTTTCAAAGGCGAATTTCCATCGCCAGTGGCTTGAGTGTTTTTATTAAATCAACCAGTATCTCAGTCATAAAACAAAGGCTGTCACAATATGGTTACCACGGGCTTGCATTTGTCATATGTTATGAAAAACCTATAATAATTAGTTTAAAATACATTAAAAAACAGTTGGAAATTTCTCATGCAAAGAGATAAAAATGGTGATATTTTTCAAGGTAAGTTAGAGATGGACATTTATATTTGCCTTTATATATCCGGTATCGATAGAGCCCACAGTCGCTGCAATTATACATCAATTGTTTCATTTTGAAAAAATCTCACCTTTTTAAAGTCTTCTTTGTAATCAATCTTTTCTGACGTGGTAAATTTCTATTAGAGGAAATTAATCCATTTTTGATTTTATACTGAAATTTTGCACAATTACATTTTAAGGTAAACTTTCTAAATTTTTGTTTTCTTTCCACATAGGATGGCCTTAATGTCTATGGAAATGTTTTCCAGCAGCATTATATCAAAAATTTAGTCAATTTCCCATTTTGTTAAAACAAAAGATGAATCTGTTGATCTGTGAAGACCAAATTATGTGGTGGCGTATAACAAAACCAGTACTTGCATTGGGGTTTTTCCTTACCTTGGCAATTAACATCGTATTTATCATAGACCTTACCGCTGAAATAGCGTCGGACAAAGTCACATACACCAACATTGAAAATCTTAACAGCTTTGAACGCAAACTCTTCAAATCTGAAAGGCACAAACTATTGAAAGTCAAAAAAGACTATACTGAAGGTGAGTTTAGTTTGGTTAGTTCTGTTTAGAAGAATTGAAATTCAAGTGTTTTAAAGATGTAACTCTTTTTTAGTCAAAATGGTTTGACAATTAATAAAGTATCAGCAATTTGACTGTCAACATCAAGTCAACATCACGGTCGATATTGCATGGCTTCTAGCTAAAAGCAAAGATTAGGATTAACTGTAACTAAACTTTTCAGTTACCAACCATCCATCATGCATCAAATACACTAATTTTTATGAATATTGTTTTTCGGACCGAGATTGGATATTCTTATTTCTTGGCTGATCACTAGGCTGAAAATATTCTTATGAATATGCTTAGTTTCGGGAATACAGGTGAAATGGATTTTCCGTTTTTATAATAACTGCGGTATAGAAGGTCTTGAAAGGTATTAGATCTGTATATATATGGCCTTATAAAATAAATGCTACTGCATGAGTGAGACTAGCAGAAGTTGCAGATTCAAAATTCGGGTAATGTTGCGGAAAAATAAATATAATGATTTTCATTTTGACTTATCAAAAAGATACAGTTATTACAATATCGTTAAAAATGTCCAAACCACTTGAGTTGAGAGTTCAGAAGTTGCTCTTTAGTCTCTTTTGAAACTCTATAGTGGCTGCAAAAAAATTATGGAGCATGCGCAGTCAAGTTGGCGCCTTGGTTGCATGCGTGCAGCTTTTGGCGGGAAACTGGAATTGAACTTTACCTTTGGAAAAACAAATCAAACAAAAACAAATGTTCGAATTTTTGTACTCAGAATATATAGGCACAAATAATTTTTGATTAGGTAAGTGCCACGGCATTCGACGTAAGACATAATGCCTTGAAGATCAATAATAGAATAAAAGGAAAAAACAGGTTTATGCTATTTAGTTATATTTTCAATACAGCTCATCAAAAACCCCAAGTCTGTGTTGCTCATTTTAAAATATCTGTATAACACAGGCAAATCACTTGACATTCAAGTGGTCTCAAGTAGAAGGGAAGTGACAATGACAGTAAATGGAGTTGAGGTATTGTCTATTGATTTTTTTACTTGTTTCTTTAAGAATAAGTATGAAATTAAACTTGCAGTTTCCATGATTTAAGTTTTTAAGAAAAATTTTAAAAAAGACGTTCAACATACAATTGTTCATCACTTACTTTGTTTTTGGTTAGGGAAAGGACTTTGTGACTATACGGTATGACGTCCAAATTTCCAAAAAAAAGTGTTCTCGATGTGGGTATATAAGAGTGATCAGGGCTGGATCCTCAGTCACAACTTTATCCACTCTCAAATCCTTTACAAAGTTTCTTTAGAGAAACATTTTAATGTTTCTTTAAAATGTCATTTTAACGTTTCTTATTTTAAAAGAACGTCGAGGATCCATTCGCCAACATAACATTGAATAGGACAGTCGTCAAACAGGCAAGCAACGTTATTCGCTAGTATCAGAGCCCACAAATTTGACAATTTACCCGAATCAACTGTTAAAACATTCAGTGACGAGAAAAACCGTCCTTTGACCACTTTGTTGATGTCTGCTTTTTAAAACGGATGATTAATTAATTCACTGACCTTTCAGAATTCTGAATTCACTGACATCTAAACATGAAGCTCAAGTTAAGAAAAACCCTGTATAATTGTCTTGATAGCTCGTTTACACAGTCGACCACTTGCTACTGAATAATGTGTCTAATTGACCAAAGGCATCACCATTAACCCAGTTGAGATCTCGTCTGCCACTGCATGACTTATATAATTTCACTTTTAATTGCTATATTTTGTTCTCTTCCCCTAAGGTAACAAAAATACTTATTATTACACTTAATTTACAGTTGATCGGTATTACGTTTAAATTCGGTTACTAAGAGGTATTACATTTAGGGTTGATTTGTATTACATCTACAATGCGTGTTACATTTGCGGTTGATACTACATTTGCTAGTGATTTATTTCGGCTCCTTCATCAAATCAGTTCACAAGAAACAAGAAAAATTCTTCGATCACTTTAAATTAAGTGGCCCAACTAATTGAAAAATAAACTCTCTTTTTATTTCTGTACATCGCGCTAAACACATTATATTAGGGGCCGACCATTTAACTTTTGAGGGGGGAGGAGTGATTTCTGGTTAGCAAGTTTTTTTTTCTAGCAACCTGGTGGAACGTATAAATGAATAACCACGAAACAACAATTCCGCCGGTATACGTTAGATCAATTTAAATTGATCGAATTGGGCTCACGGAGTTTTAAAACAAATACAAAGAATAACCAATACAACGTAGAATTTTCACTTTTATAGTACAATATTTCGGCTAGCCATACTAGCCTTCATCAGGTATGGAACTGAAATACAATCGTTATCATTTTATATATGTTGAACGGAAATAGGAAAACAAATAGCCGCGGAAAATACAAACAAACAGAAATATAAATATTGTACTATAAAAGTGAAAATTCTACGTTGTATTGGTCATTCTTTTGTGTTTGTTTTAAAACTCCGTGAGCCCAATTCGATCAATTTAAATTGACCCAACGTATACCGGCGGAATTGTTGTCTCGTGGTTATTCATTTATAATGTAATATAATAATATATTATAACTTATAATATAAGTTTCATTGTAAAGTATGTTCTTGTGAATTTAGACATGTAAACAATCTGCTCTACCCAACAAATGTCATAGTTCGACTTCATTGAAAATTGTTGGTTCGCTAAAGTTTCGTTAAGCACAATTTTGACCTTTTTTTTATCGTGTGTTTAGTTTACGAAACAAAATTTAGTCACTGGCTGCCGTCCAGACACTGTTTGAGTATCTAAGAAGATAGGAACTTCGATGTTTAATATGCAAAAGGAGAAAATATGAGTCCTGCAACCTGTTCTGTATTTTATTCTAGTTGCAAACAATATTGCACTATCAACAATTCCGATTTCATGATTTTGTGCTGTAATAATGTAACAAAACAAACGTCACAGCTATTCCTTAGCCTCGGATGTACGTTCTTAGCATGTTCTTAAGTTTTGGCCGATTTTCAGCCTGATGTTCTTATAAATAAAGTTCTTATATAAAAACAAGAGTGTAGACAAGGTTGTGTTTTTACTGTGTGTTATCCTTCAAATGGTTATGTTTCTAGTGATATAAGTTAATATTACTGCACCATATAGTTATATATATATACGCATATAATTTGGCCCGGTGGATTGTCACGATTCGCAGGTAAAAATAATATAGACCAATGAGAGATGGACCTGTAATTGTCGTTTATACGTGGTCAAAGACCGCAATAATAGTGTTGGAGTTTTATTCTTTCGTTTTAGCTTTTGTTTTTAAAGGAAGTGGAAACAGCGAGAACAAATCGTTTACCAAATTATGTCAACCGGAAAGAATTAAAATTCTGAAATTGAGAACATAGCATTTGATCAAGCAGGGTTTAAGTTTGGCAACGAAACCACGTGTTGTTTTATTTATTTGTTTCGACGAAAGCTATCTCAATTAGATATGGCCACAGTGAACTTTGAGTTCATTAACGAACCTAATCAGGTCCGTGTGAAAAAGTACTGTGATTATTCGAAATGATTGCTGATAAATATAGCTGACCCGTTTCGCTCGAGTGTAGGAAAACAACAAGAATCTGGGTTTAAGACAGCTTCGAGATGAAATCAAGAAATATGAGTATTCGAGGAGTGTTTACTTTACTCGTCGGATTGGTTTGCGGGTTTAGTGTGGCCCTATTACTTCGACAAACGCTATTGCCGCTACCACAAAGACGCTGCCACATGAGTTTTCGCAAAGATTTACGGCCTAAAACTGTAGCCGATGAACTTCAAACGAAACAATTGATATACATCGGTGTTATGACAGCTGAGACATTTTTGGACTCGCGAGCCAAGGCTGTTTATGAAACTTGGGGCAAAACTTTGCCGGGAAAAATCGAGTTCTTTTCTAGTAGCACTTCAAGACACCCAAGTCTCCCGCTTGTAAGTTTAAAAGGTGTCGATGATTCTTATCCGCCACAAAAGAAATCTATGATGATGTTTAAATATATTTATGAAAACTACATCGATAAGTTCCAATGGTTTATGCGCTCGGACGATGATGTTTACATTAGGACTGACAAATTAGCTAAATTGCTTCACTCGTTGAACGGTTCACAAGATGTATTTCTTGGTCAAGCAGGCACTGGGAAGAAAGAAGAGAGAGGGATGTTGGGACTTGGAGCTGGAGACAACTTTTGCATGGGAGGACCCGGAATGATCATGAGTCGCAGTGTGTTAGAAAAAATGGCACCTCATGTGGGATACTGCCTTCAACATCTGATGACTTCGCACGAAGATGTAGAGATTGGAAGATGTGTCAAGAAATTTGCAGGAATCTCGTGCACTTGGGCTTTCGAGGTAATTTTTTATTTGGTTTAGATAGTATTGTGTTCGTGTTCCTTGTCTATTTATACTTTTTTAAAAAAAGCATTTAGAGTTTAATCCTTGTTGCGATTAAATTAAAATAAACAGAAAATTAAAACCAAAAGTTAAATCCGAACCTCAGTTTAAAAATTAAATGTTACGAAATAAAAGTAATTGTTTTGATTATTTGATTTTTCTTTATCGCTTTTAATCCGCGGCTAAATTTATTTCTTTTATATTTTCTGATAAGTTAAAACCAAAATTATATCCAAGGGCTCTCGAAGACTATCAGATAAATTCGGCTTGGAAACACTTGTCCTATCTTAAAAGGTGGTTCCACTTATCAATTTGCATAGTAGTTTGACATGTTGACCTAGCTGTGACAGTTGATACTTCATGAACAATAGATTTTTCTTTAACTGTTTTTTTGCAGTTAAAAGTATAATTAATGAAGAAGATAAAAAGTAGCGTAAAGGTTTTGTTCTTTTAATAATACGTCATTTCATTCGCTAAAAGGTTTCTTTTCAAGTCATGTTGCAATTCATATTAAACAAAATTGATCGTTGTCTTCTGTTCAGATATTGAATTTTAATTTATTTTCAGAGTTCTTTGTTGTTTGTACATTTAAATTAGCTATTATTATTTTGTTTAATCATAGTATCCTTCCGGATGTTTCAAATCACTCCTGGATTCCGATTGTAATTAGTAAATTACTTATGTCTTTATGATAAAGGTTCACATCAGTATTCTAACATCCAAAAAAAGATATTTATTTATGGGAAGGAAGAAAATTGTTATGAATGAACTCGAATTGGAAATATTAATTTTTATATGGCTCCTATAAATAATTGTGGTTATTTTTTGTTTGGAGTTTTATAAGAGATTAGTAAAACTAATATAGCATTGCATGGTTTGAATTTCTCTGTTGTTGTAGTATTATTTCTACCAAGCTCATCAACAATTTGAGAGCTAAAGCTAAATCCTTTACGAGTCTGGTGGCTTGTGGAGCCTGCACTTAGCTCCAGTAAGCAGATAAGAGTCTTTGACTCCCCTTGCTGTTAAAATAATCCATCACAAGTTAGCTCCCAGCAAACGCTGGTAGTCATTTAGCTACCCTGAAATGATGGAAAGCTGAGTTAACTTAGGCAGAAAAGAAGGTCGCACAAAATCCATAGGCATTAGACGTTGTTTATGGCTTGATGCTGTAGCTGCATGGGGTTCATTTACTGATTAGCCCTAAAATGTTTTTCTATATTTACATACTCAAACTTGTAGCTATTCTTTTTAGTTAACTTAATATTAACCAGAAATAGCAGAAACCCAAAACACCATAACAAATTTATGAGTAAATGATAACAATGTCTTAGTTTGTAACTGTAATTTTTGAAATGAAGTGCATTTGGAATTGGAGGGAAGTTTTGTTACGGCAATTCAAAACATCTCCTTTGACTGCAGAATCTCGGGGGTGGTTCCACTCCACTACAAATTTGTCTTCAGAAGAATTTTAATTTGTGTTGTCTTAAGTTTTCTCTATAAATCTGTAAGCATGTCAGTGCTATCTTTGGAAATCCAACCATATGCCTGTAATTCAGAAAGATTTTGATTGAATAGCTGATAAAATTACTTTAACACGTTTTTGTAACTTACTAACTAGTAAAAATTTGACCTGGAAAAAAACCAGGGAGTTGTTCCTCCCCTCCCCTCCCCTCCCCTGTTGTTCTCTGGCTCTGCCCCTGCTTTGCTCTATTGTTTTGCAATAGAGTTATGAGTTTTTACATTGGTTAAATTGTAACTGTCCAGTTAATATAACTACCGCACCCCACCTCTCTAATATGTCCTCCTCTATAATAAAACTCCTTTTGATTCGCCACCGAATAAGAGCCTTTGACGATCATGAAACGATTGGGTTCCAAACATTTTATTGGTTATTCGTGACACTCTGATCCGCCGCAATAGCTCTTGAGCTAAAGCTCTGTGAATATTCACCAAGAGTTTAAAATAAGAAGTAACACATGCTCTCCGTGTTTTCATTGCCTTGTGAAAACCGAGACGAACGTTTGGGAGAGTTCGATCCATCACGCAGACCTGCCAAGTTTCACGCATTTCGCGTGAAAGTTACGCATTCTGCTTTTGGTCACGCTTTCCCGCACGCATTACTAAAATTATCTTAAAGTCACGCATTTTTACCATTTCAAGATGCTTTACCCACTATTCATTGGATGTACTAAAGTAGTAGTACCGAAAAGAAGAATAACTCATTTACAATATTTTTAAAAGGTTTTACGTCTTAATGATTATAAATGAAATTACACATTGTTTTTTTTGTCAATGTTTTGTTACAAATTCTTGGAGCACCTGACCACTAGCCTCAGTTAGCCAAGATCCATTTTATGTTGATTAGATGAAGTACTCATTTCTTTTGAAACGAAAATATGGCGTCGGCTGCAAAGAAAAGGCGAATATGTAAATTACAGAATTCTTGGTTATTGATAGCCCAAAATTCAAACCATGCAAATATCATCGACAAATTTCACTCATTTTTGTTGGATCACCTTGGCAGGTCTGCAATTATAAAAAATAACTTCAAATTATCTGTCAGAAATCTATCTCATAAAGTCGTAACTGATTGCTTTCCATTTCATTTGCAGATTTTGTCCTTGTTTATGAAGAGACTGACAAACCCACACCAAAAAAGGAACTTGAATATCGACAGAAGTTCATGGAAAATCTAACAAAATCACAACTGGAGTTTGAAGAGGTGATATCAAAAATCTGATACCAAAGTTACAGTAAATATTTAGTGAATTCTTCCTGAGATTATAAAAATAAAATAAACTTCAATCCCCCAAGGTCCCACTCCCATGTTTTAAAGACAAGGGGGTTCAACTGAAGCTCACGTTTACACCTCTGGAATCGTTTAATAAGTTCTTAGAATGATTTAATTTTGATAGTAAAAAGCAGCATTAAAAAAAAATTATTAACAGAATTTTTTCATCATCATCAAATTACGTAACTCATAGCTGTGAAATTTTTTCAGTAGCGTTTTGAGATAAAGTAGAAAACTAAAAAACCGAAAGTTAAAACTTGATAGGAATTAAATGAAGCTGCAATACTTTTTTTTCATATATAGCATTTCTGTGCATGGAAGCGTATCAAAGAAATATGGTATTTTTTGTTAGATCATTTGTGCTCTTTTTAGAGTTCAGAGGACTTGTATCCCCACTGAAAATATCCTAGCTATAGCCATGGAACTGCTGGATTACATTGCATATAAGTTAATATAAGTAACTGAATATATGCTATTTAAGAATTAGAAATTAACATTTTTTCTACAGATTTAAAATGGAAAATAATTTAGATTTATTAGAAGTTAATTTTTATTGTGATTAAATACATTTTTGTCTAAATTCAGTGAACTAGAACAAGTTTAACTATTTGTATGTTGTAGCTGTCAATCCCCCCTCATAAGGTAATCGTTAAAGTCTTAGATTCAAATTCTGTGATGTGGACTGCACTCTGGATTCCTGTTACTGGATTTAAGATTCCATTTCAGTGATTTCCAGATTCCATTAGGTTTGTATTGTGGGAGTCTGGTATCAGGATTCCTAGACCTCAATTCCAGATTCCACAAACAAATATTTTCTAGATTATGGATTCTACAATATGCAAATGTTTCCTGGATTCCAAAATCTAGATTATCTGACGTCAGGCAGTGTTAAAGAATCTAAACACTGGTTGTTTTGTTCCCATCTCAAAGGAAGTAACACAGGAGAAGAAAAGCAAGGTTCATTTTATCAAAGTTCATGCTCCCTGGGAAGTATTGCTTTTCTATGCTGAAGAGATGAGCTTTAGAGCACCGCTTGAGGTTTGTCATTACAGTGTCATTGTTAACATTGACATTCATTTAATAGTTACAATAGTAAGACACTGATTTAGAGGAGGGGCTAGACAGGTTATAATCTCCCCACCATTTTTTAATCGGCTTTTTCTGTATGTGTCAAAAATAGTTAAAAAAATCTATATCAATTACTCTCATATCTGAGAAATAATTTGGTAGTGAACAAGACAGATGATATGACATCAAGGGCGAATGGAAAACCCAGAAATCCAGAAATGGAACTGAAAACTGAATTGGAATAATAATAATAGTAATAATAATAATAATAATAATAATAAAAAAAATAATAATATAATGGTTATTATATAATAAACAGTGATTTGGATTAAGATTTACAAGTAAAAACTAGTGATAAAAGTCCGATGTTTTAGTGATATCTTGGCACCATTGTAAAGGAAAACTAATAAATGTCCGATTACAAGAGTAACTCAGAATTAAGAAACAGAAATTAGCATATGTTAAAAAAAGACTTTAGCTTGAATTGAGTCTGACTGTACATTTAAACATGGTTATAATTGTTTGACTGCCTCATTAATGTGCTGCTACTCATGAAACAATTACAACCATGTTTAAATTTACAGTCAGATTCTTATTTAGTGCTTGAATTCTTAGAACTCTAGCTTGTAAGCGCTTTATAAATGAGTACAGACTTAACAGTTGAGGGTATTATATATTAAATAATCCGCAACAGCGGCTTGCATATATATTTCAAACAACTGTAAATACCTTCGGTGAAGAAGAGAGACCTTAAACACAGTGGTCAAGGGTCCATTCATTTTGGGATAAATTTTAGAAAATGTCGTTAAAGGCATGTTAAATTGAAACTGCAATATTAGTGAATAAAAATGGTAAAGATTCTAAATGCAAACTATTTTGCGAACTATACAAAGACAAAATTTGATAATCAAAAGCATGGTAACCAAAACTGCACGAGAATATGTTGTTTTTCATTGGATTTAAGCGTTTTATGTTGTAATGTATTTTTTCGAAAATTCTGTTGTCAAAAAATCTCATTTCTACAGTATGACTCAAGAAGGATTTCTTAAATTGTGTCTTTATTATTAACATACCTTTGGACCAACAGATTCGACAAAGCAAGAAAATCAACTGGTCAGAGCGTATGCTTGCGAAGTTTCATTTACCTAATCCATTCCTTGAAGAAGTACCAAACCCACCAAACGATTACTTTACTTGTACATTTCAAGCAAACAAACTGAACAAGTGAGTAGTGAAAAAATATCCCCAACTTCATACGGTATACAGTACTAATTATACTACATTATAAATACTATGTTATACTACATTATACTATAATGCAATTAATATATAATATGTTAATCATCATCTTCACTTAACATCCCTAGTCTCACACTCCTGGGGTTGGATGTGATACGTTAATTGCCTTCTTTTTGTCTATCCTCCGCCATATTTTCTGTGATACTTAAGTTCCTCATGTCTTCTTCCAATACCTTACTCCAGGTCTTCTTTGGTCTACCTACTGACCTTCTACCTTCGACCTCCAGCTCCATCGCTTTCCAAAGTATTCTATTTTAAAAAGGTCTTGATGGTAGCAAAAGAGATGCAGTACATTGAAAAAATACAACAACGTTTTTGAAAGACATGTTTCAGCATGTAGCTTACAACTTAATATCTGATTATCTATTGTAACTCATTCATTCTATTAAACTGATGATGGCATAAGCATGCTAAAACATGTCTTTCAAAAACATTGTTGTATTTTTTCAAGTTATCCTATTTTTATCCTTACATTTTAAATGCCCAAACTATTTATTATATGATTTGTATTGCTGTTGTTACAATATATGCAATGACATTATGATACAATCTTTGCGGTTACGAATGCAATTTAGGCAATTGCAAAAGAGAAGCCTGAAAAAAAAATCAGTCTTCTATGATACTCAAATCCGTGACCTCTGCGATATCGGTGCAGTGCTCTAACCAACTGAGCTATGAAGCCACATCTGTTTTGAGCAGGTCAATTTTAGTGGGACCATCTATGTCAATATGCCATTTAAATGGTTTCAGCAATCAAGTTCAGCTGAAACTTCAAAGCATGCAGTGGCAAGTCCAAATGGTTAATGTCAAAATTTATTACCAAGATGGAGTTAAAACTTATACTGTATATAATATTTTAGTTCTCCAAAGGAAATAATCAGCACTGTGTGTAGCTTAGCATTCAGATTTATTTCAGTTTTAAAAAATTCAATATTTTAATTAGTATGATTTTAAAAAAGAGAAAAGAACAAAATTTGTTAAATTTTTAGTGTGCTTTCCTCAAAACGTTTTGCAAGATATGTTTAAGCTAGATTTTAAGAACTTCCTTGTTATCGAAGTTTCATGGGTGCCTGCAAAGTTTAATCACTGAACAAGTATAAGATTCTTACAAAATTTTGGTTAGGAAGCAATCTTACACTCCTTGTGTTGCTGTTCCAATGAACATTGAAGTTGTCACCAAAACTCAAATACCATCTATATAACATTATTCTAGGTTCATAGGATCAGACAATCCTGATACATATTTCACAGACACAGAAAGAACAAGAGTTGTGAGTAAACTTATTACTTTTACTATGAAACTTAAAAACCTGATTGTTTTCCTTTATCAATTAACATCTTTTGAAGGGTACATTAGAATAATCTGAACAAGTGACAACATCATTGCATTTAGTTTATTATAATAAATCATTAATAGATATATATTTTGCATCTTGCCCTACAAGTTCTACTATACTGTGTTATTATTGGAATTGATATCGTTGTTATAGTCAATTTCCAGGACTTATAAGTGCATTCTTAAATTATGCATAGAAAATTTTGTTTAATAAAAATTATCAACATAGTACATTCTTAATAACGACTTGATTTTGGTGTCAAGTCATATTTAGCCAGCCAAAAGTCTACTAATTGGGGACACCATGTTTACCACTCAAAGTAGATGGAGATCTTTCATAAGACAGACACACAACGATGAACACAGAAGTCTCTGAGGGCCTACCATTTAACATCCATATCCGAGAAGACACGAAAGTCTAACCATTTGCAGATGTTAGAGCAAAGGCAGCTTTTTCTGCTCAATTAGTTTAAGAGCCTTGGTGTTGGTGCCGACCGGGAATCAAACCCAAGCATCCCACACAAGAGACTGGCACCTTGTTCCCCACTAGCCTAGGCTAGGCATGGTGCACCACATTAAATGAATACCAAAGTAAAACCTTTTCTTAAAAAAACATTCATTTCTGTTTCCCAACATTTGTTGCTATGGATGGCAAGGATGGAGTGGATTGAACCTTGAAAAAGTAGAGTCAATTGTTTAAGGTTGTGATGCCATCTGAATAAAAATATTGAAAACATTTAAAAATTCAAAACAAATAGAGAAAGTTAACAAACAAAAGTATTTCAGTCCTATGTTTATTTTACTTTCATTTTAATTTTAGGTGTATGAAATAATGGAAACTGCTCCATATGGGAAGCGACAAAGAGGAGAAATTGGTATGTGAAGTTTATTGAAGTATTTTACTTTATGTACAGTTTGCAGCTGTTTTCTGCATGTAATGTAATTAAGCATAGTATGTAATGTACTAGCATAATGATAACATTGATTGGACATTCTGTTTGTGCATTAATCCAAAGGTATGAGGGAAAGTATCTGAACATATCTCAGTCAATAAAACAATTTCATAGACAAAAAATTGCCATTCACTCTGACGCAGGACTATAAAATGTCAGTTTAAAAAATCAATGTTTTTTTGGTGTTAAACTTATCCATTTTTAAGACAAATGATTGATGGAATTCACAGCTCCATAGAGCTTCACTTACCACTGAAAGCGAGAAGTATATTATGTCTTATTCCTTGCAAAAATAAAAATTAAATACATTCAACCTGTAAACAAATAATTGCGAATTGATTATAAAGCATGTTCTGCACTCTGCCTCTGTGCTCCTACGTGCAGAAAGTATTTACACTGTATATTTCCATAACAGTACAAGGGATGTAGGAGTAGAAGTGTAGCAGTTTATTGAAGATGGGCAATGGTTGATTTTTACATCCATATATAAATATTGGAAAATAGTGGAATACCAGCTTTTCAATTTCATCTGTGAATAACTATAATATTGAAAATAATTAACTCGATGAGGCATTATGCTAACTGGTAAGGTGAATAAATACACCATGAGGAATCTTGAGGGATTGTGCAAGCTGCAGAATTCCAAATGCTCAATATATAAAGATATTGTTTTCTACCTAAACAGGAATCAATCGTCTTGTGGAAGAAGGAGTATTCAAAGCTGGCTACCCACTTCATGTTGTAAGTTATCAGTTGGTACAAAGTGACAAAGTTGAGGATTCTATGATTTAAGTCCAAAATTACATCTCGACAACTATTCTGTTGATACATGTTTTAACGGAGTCCTCCAGAGTTTCATTACTGTTAGTAATATCAGGTCATTTCGATTCACAAAAACTGTGTGAAGAAACTCAGCAAACCTGGAACTGCATAATTTAAAAATTTCCGATTTCTTGAAATAACTTAATATTTAATTACTCGGGCTACCCGTAGAGGGCCCGAGTCTAGGTTTACCTTTTCGTCAATATATCTATCTTTATATCTATCTGTCACGTCGCGTTTGGGAAATTACCCAGAAGTCCTTGCGTATAGCTCTGATGAAAACAAGACTACGCAAA
>JAOBAY020124668.1:0-16173 GCA_025331085.2 Zoanthus sociatus | reverse complement strand
TCCGCCCGGTGTTCGGAAGGTCGTGGGTTCGATTCCCGTCATGGGCTCAGATTTTTCTGAGTATTATTGGTTTGTGATAGAAGTTGGAGATCGTTGTTTATAACTCAAACCACTGCCACAGATGATTATTTACAGATTAGTTGAATAAGGAGAATCAATGTTTGGAACTCTACTGGTATCGATTATAAGAAAACAGTGCCACAAAGTCTTGAGAGGCAGTATTTGATTATAAAAACAATAGACCATTTCACAGTTCCTAAAAGGTAACCATGCTTCTACATGAAACTGAGGCTTAGGGTGACCTGACACAGTTAGAGAAGTGGAAACAATAGACATTTCTTTCTTATGATAATTATTTCCCACTACTCTACTATGCCTCAGTTTCATGTAGAAGCTTGTTTACCTTTCAGGAACTGTGAAATGGTCTATTCAGAGGTTCTGAAGAAGACTTTCCATTCTCGGAAAATATCGGTTGTCAGAGAAGTAAAGAACAAAGCCGATGGTTGTTTTAAAGTTAAGGTAAAGAAGTTCAAATACCGAAAAAATTTAGATGTCGAGAAAAATTTCAGCGTCTATCACCCGATCAAGCTGTATATATGATTGAATTATTTTACTTTCATGCATTTCAAACTTTTTCAGTTCATATGAGACTTTGCAATTTGAAATTGCATCGCGAGCGCGAATAAAATTTGGAGCGTGTACCTACAGCTTTATGATTTTCTGCAGTAATTCGATCATTTCTTTGCGGGTCATCATTGCGGTCAACATCGCGGGCATGATACACGCTTCAATTTTGCCTCGCGTTGGTAATGCAACAAAAACAAAATTGCATTGCAAGCGTGAGAAAATTGCAGCGTGTATGCAAGCTTAAAGGAGAACTGAATGCTAATACTAACCTATTTTTATTTGAATCTATTGTATAGTAGATTAACTCTGTGAAGTTTTTTTTTCAAATTAGTCGAATATAACATTGAGAAATTTAATATAGAAAAGAAGAAAAATCTCAAGAAAAGGTTTGATACCGTGGTCGCAAATGAGCTTGTCAGAGGTGTGGTATGACGTAGGTTACGATATTCAGAGCATCAATATGGCAGTTCGCTTTGCAATTTTGATATTTTTTGGGCAATCTAGGTTTGATCCTAATATTGTAACATACGTCATAAACAACCGCTGATATCACATATTGAGCTGCCGATAAATTTTGTTTATTCGTTGCAAAACATCAAATTTTTCTCAACTGTTCGGTTAACAGCTTAAAAAAACTTGATAGAATTGTTCTACTATGCCTAAATTTTCAAGCAATGAAAAGTTAATTTTAGGATTCAGTTCTCCTTTAAATTTAGATTTGTTTTTTTGTTAGCTAATTTGCTAACATGCACGAAAGACTGGCATCACTTAGACGCTGAAAACAACTCAATGTGTTTCTGCTATGAATGCAAAACCTGGCCATAGTCCATTTTCTTCCGACAACCAAGGAACTATTTATTCTACTAAACATGATTTAAATAATAAGATCAATCTGCAAACTATTTTGTTGATTCCTTTGATGAAAACTTCTTCGACTTTGCTTCGTAGATGCCTTGGTCAAGGACAAGGAGTAACAAAAATATAAAATCAACATGGACCAAAATATTGGTCTCGGTAAAAAGTGCGCTCTCCTTCACAGGATGTTTGAAGGTTTACAATAATACACCGGAATGTTTTCAAAATGGCCTGCTAAATATTAGTTTTTATTTCATAAATGAATATCAAAAACTATCGATGGGGCAGACTTTATAAGTACATACGGGATAATTTCCGTACTGGGGCGTACTTATGCATGCTGTTTTATCCGTCCTATATTACTACAGAAGTTAGGGTTAGTTTGTACGATAAAATAATAATACGCCCCAATACGGAAATTTTACCGTACATACCTCCGCAGATTGAAAGAAATCCTAAGCTGGGCAATAAGAATGGATTTCCCGAATCACACATTATCTGATATTACCAACCACCCTAGTTAACCGACAAATTCTCGTTTCGCTCGCGAAATGCGATTCCAAACAGTAGAAGAAAGGGTTAAAAATTTTCAGAAATAATAAATAAAACGCAAGAATGAGGCCAAAGAACTTTATGATTTTGAAATCAATGAATTAGTGTAATTCCAACACGATTATTAAACCCTTCAAATCCTCTTATATAAAGTAAGTAACACAGTCTAAAGTATATACATATTCATCATATTTGCAATTGGTTATATTTCCACGACGATATAACACAATAGCAAATGGTGGTCAAATAATGAGATTCAAAGTAGATTCTAATGAGATTCTTTTGTATAACAAACCACCAGGTGCGCTGAAGTGCAACCTTACGAATATCACCAATAGGAATTTGGGCTGCCTGTGGCCACACTAGAAAATAATACTTATGAATACGATAATTATCAAAACTAACTTAAAGTTCATAAAGAGAAAATAACTAGCGGTAAACTAGTGTGAGCTGCGTCGGTGTTTCTAAAGAAACAATTTAGTGATAAAAATGTAAATTGTACACCGTCGGACGAAGGACTAACGTCCGAAACGTCAGTAAGTTTTCTCTTTTTTTATACGGTGTATAATTTACATATTTATCACTAATTTAAAGTTTATACATAACTGCAAGTAACGTTTGTCACTAACACTTGCTCTTCTCCAATCAGCTTTAGAAATTAGAAAGTACACATTGCATTACCTTTCTTGTCACACTTCCCGAAGTGGTGAATGTCGATGTTGATCTGGTGTGCACATGCGAACTTGTGCATTTGGCAGGTGTTGTTAAACTCGATCCAGTACGAAGAACAAACCGGGAGATAAGCATCCGAGCAGTCCTTGGGACAAATACATCGAGATGGTCCCTGTACATCACTGACGCACATCATCCCGCCCTCGCACACGATGTTGTCGCATGAAATGACTAAACGTTATCAGACAAAAACTTTACTTACAGTGTAACTACAATACGAGTTTATTGTTTAGTTTATCTATTTTTCAAACAAACTCCCTCTTAAGAACATTTTACACGATATGATTATCGCGCCCGCGACTCAGAATTGTATCGTATAAGACCCTGCTTAGAAAATACATATTGCTCAAATATTTGTTAAGTATAAAATTGTCGAATGCTCTACTTCTGAGCCGCGGGAACTCTTAAGGCGAGCAAGGTTGATTATCAAACGATCTGTTAATATTTTAAAATATTTTATTCATTTACTTATTTATCTATTTATTCTTATTTTGCCACAATAACACAATAAATAAGATAAAGTATATACAATTAAATGGCAAAAGGACCCCTCAAAGGCCACCGAACTACTGGGGAATCCCCGTAAATAGAAGTAAGTCCAGCATAAATTAGGAACGTGAAAAAAATCATAAATTTTTTTTTTGGCATCAGTTCTTTGTACGATTTCGTTTTATTATTATAACTATTCAGCTGGCATCTTCCAATGAATAAATTTGCAATTTTAAGGAAGATATATGGAGAATACATTTAAAATTAAAATGTTTGTACTTTAATTTCCATGATTTGAGACTTCCTGACTTACACCCTTCCCCTTAGAAAGAACAGTCCGGGAAATCTTGACTTACCCCTACCCTTAGAAAGACACCAAATGATCAACATTATTCTTAAAACATGTTTGTACTCTGGTTTTCATGGTCTAAGACGCCCTGACTTACCACTCCCCCTAAAAAAGCATTTCGAGTAATCTTGACTTACCCCTATCCCGGCCCGCCCCCTAGAAAGAATACGAAATGATTTTACAACTGAAGTAAGCTGAAGACGGCGGCGTTATAAATACTTCAGATGAAAAACTAGATGAAACAATTTTATTTAGTGCTTATGGAATTAACTTTACCTGGTTTATCTTGTGCTTTCACCATCTCCTGAAATTCAATAATTCAATGAAAATGTCAGCAGCAAATCAAATTGGTTAAAGTCGGGTTACATCACACATCATTCTACCCACACGATACACCGTAGTTGGCCCTCATTTGCGCCTTCTTATGATATAACTTTTCCTTCAAATACCTTAACTAGTTTCTATGACTTAATTTAGATTACTAATGACACTATACTGAATATAACTAATATTGAAAGTTCTACTTTATGAATACAACAACAACTACTACTACTATACTACTATTACTACTAATATTAATTAATACTACTACTACTACTACTACTATTACTACTATTACTACTAATATTAATTACTACTACTACTACTACTACTACTACTACTACTACTATTACTACTACTTCTACTCCTACTACTACAACTATACCACAACAACTAACTTTGTTAAAGAACATGCAACTTTACAAATAACTTTACAACTGTTATAATCGGCTTCTTGGATCACTATAGCACACAATTATAATTTTGATAATGATTAATAAGAATAACTTTAATACTAGCTATTTGTTAATAAATCTTATAGATAATAAAATGGTCGCAAGTGTTTATTGTATTTTGTTTTAGTTTCTTTGTTCAATTTCTGGAAAGTATATGTCACTGCTTTATAAGTGGAACTTTTAATAACGATAGAGTTTTCCCAAGTTATTTGCAGTGGTATTTATCCTTTAAATACAAAGGCTTGCTTTCAATATTTTGCTGCTACACAACAAGTGAAACACTATGTCAAGGGGGTTTTCAAATGCTGCACTTCCGGAATTGTGTACCGTACAAAATATGAAATTTATCTTAATTTATCTTAATTTATCTTGAGACACTTTCGAGGATCCGGATAGAGCGGACAATGCAGAGATCGCCGGATGACCTGCCCCCAAAACCCAAGTTTAATAAATTGCATTTGAATTATAATTTTGCAGTATATTGAAGACACAGCCCAAATAAAAAAATCTAACCAAAACCACTAACTATATATCACTGAAAGTGTAAAACTTTGGATCAAAGAGACGCGGGTCCAAATAGTAAAAACCCCGGTTACACTTTTTTTTCAATAAGTACCTTTTTTAAAAGAACATCAGGCTGAAAATCGGCCAGAATTTAAGAACATGCTAAGAACACACCCGAGGCTGAGGAATTGCCGTCTACAAGTTTACTGTTACATTACCGAGCACAAAATCATGGAATTGGCAAATAGTCGATAGTGCAACATTGTTTGTAACAAAAATAAAATACATGACAGTTTTACGAGAACAATTTGCTGGACTCATTATTTTTTCTTTCTGCCGCTATATCAAATATCGAAGCTCGTACACTCTTTGTTTTATAAGAACTTTTTTTTATAAGAACATGAGGCTGAAAAGCACCAAAAATGTAAGAACATGTTAAGAACATGCTGAGGCTGAGAAAAGGTGAAGAGCATTAATTTATGATGATAACCTATTGCAAATAATTCATATAGTGTTACTGAAAACTTTGCTTTTCGGTGAGCTTCTGGACTAAACTTTGCTGAAATAGTGTCTGGACAGCAGCCAGTGACTAAATTTTGTTTCATAAACTAAACACGATCAAAAAAAGTCATAAAAGACTTTGGCGAACTTAAAAGCTCTAACAAACTTCAATTAAGTATGATTACAATAAGAACATTTTTAAGAACATTTGAGGCTAAAATTCCCAAAATATTTAAGAACAGTGTCTGGACAACAGCTAGGCAAAGGTTTGCCGAAAAATGTTTGCAAGTATTAGTTCAAAAAGTGTTGTGTGTTTCCTAAAAATATATTTAAGAACGCTCGGCCTCGGACCAAAGAAGACGTTCTTCTAAAGAGTGTAATCACTATCAGCTTTATCCCTTAAAACAATTCTGTACGGAGGTTCTAACTAAACTTAACTCCACGGTAAATGATTTGTTGCTCATTTTTTTCTTTCAAAGTAATTTTAAACCACCATGTTAAATATTATCCAAGCAAACCTTTAAAGACTATTAAAAGCGGAATAGGAAGGAAGAGTGGGAGTCTGCTAATTCAACGGATTCACAGTCAAATTCGGAAGTAGCTTATTTCACTCTGAAGAGTGTACTCTTGTTCCAGACTGAACAAAAAGTAAAGTAATAAAGCTATAAACCATAAACATTTCTTTTTACTATTTACTATTAATGAAAAAATTTGCAACAGAGACGCAGGTCCAAAGATTAAAGAAATCTGGGTAATTAGGAGTTGCCGGACGGTACATACTATATAAACGTTTTTTTTAATAAAAGAACCAGTAGATTTTGCCGAGGCTCATTGCTCTTAATTTTTTGGCAGTTTCAGCCTCAATTTGTTCTATTTTGTTCTTATTTCGGTGAGCGGTTTGAAATAATGAAAAATATCGAAACAAAGACATAAGGCATTGAAAAACAGTGCTGATCGTCTGAGGAAATTTTAGTCATTACATGAATACATTGTATAATTTGGCCTTGGGACAAAAGTAGATATCAGAGATATACTATAGCTAAATGTGAAACGGTGCTTCTATGTTTTTACTGTGCACATTGCGAATAAAAATTACAAGATTCAGTAAAGTTTCAACTAGAAACATTTTCACATTTTTTTTCAGCCTCAGCCCGAGCTTGTTCTTAATTGTTCTTCTTAATTTTCGGCCAATCTGAGTCTCATTGTTATTATAAAAAAGCGTTTACTTACTCTGTACGTGTTTTGACAATCATTAATTCGATAAGACTGAAAGTTTTTTTTTAGAATCGAGGTCGAAGGGTTAAATCCCTTTGTGGACAGTTTATACAATCAATATTTTATTTTGTTATGGTAGACGACAGGTTTACGTGATGCATGAAACATCTGCTCCCGCTGCTCCCAGTTATAATGGCATTTTCCTCACGACAGACATGCATGATAACGGTTAACGCTCAAATAAATGATCAAAAGGAAATGAAAAGGTTCATTAATTTATCACCTTGTGCACTTACTCGAAAGCTTTCCTAATTATATCTTCACTTACAATAATCACTTGAACGTGCAAATAAAAACCAACTATTTATCTCGTTGCGCTGTTTAAAAACAATTTCGGAAAATTGCCAGCCAAAATTAACACAAGAATGTGCAATAAATTTTACAGCAAGCTTTCTGTCGGTCAAACTACATGAAATTCATAAGGAATTCTCCCTCTTTCTTTGAAGTACAAAAGCTCTTTGCCAAAGTTTACAAGTTTATCATTTGTTTTCAAAATATTTTTGGCAGTTTACTGGTTTAACGACTACAGCGTAAACAAACCGACAGTTTGACTGAAGTGTGTGCTATTTTTTTTCTTACAGAAACAAGCAAAACTCATTCGAAAAGAGTAAAAAGATTTTTGCTTACCAGTGTTAAAACCGCAACAGTTAAGAGAACAACAAACAGGCCAACTTGTCCCATTATGAATTCTCCGCCGTACTTAATAAACTGGAGTCTAACACTTAAAAACGTGTCCTCAGATTATCAGAAAGTTTGTGGAAGTGCGCCAAATAGGACTCCAGAGTTGAGTGATTAATGCAAGTCGAGGAGTGGCAAAATATCACTACTGGGTCGATGCAATTACCCAATGAAAATTCAGCTGCAAGGAGCAAACAAATTTCCTTTGTCCTGTATTGTTGATATTGATATTTCCTATTGCCCCTGCATGTTAAATTAAACTCCTTTGATCTGCTGTGTTGGAGTCATTTTTCAGTAGATATCTGAAGTTGAAAACGTCTATGAAACGTTTTTCATTGTTGAAGTTTATATGGAGGGCCAGACAAAATATTTCTATTTGTCAAAGTCATGAATCACACCCCACATTTATATGTGTAACCAAAATTGCGTGCAAAGCAAAAATGAACCAGAATATCCTCTTAAATTACAAAAGAAAATGTCAAATACACCAATGAAACAACAAATAGATTAAACTATCTTATAAAAATATAAGCATTTAACTTAACGACACTAACTGGATTCATATTTAAACAAAATCATCGAGCGCTTCACGTCCTCTATCAGAAGTGTCAATAAATCTTTTCACCTCCTGGCATCTGTGGTTATTTAACACAGTATCTTTATCTACTGGGATTGGCTCAGTTCAGGTGTTTCTAATATTTGTAATATTTTAGGAGTAATTCATTATAGTTGATTATCTTTCGCATGAGGTCGACCCCACGTGTCATCGAAATCTGGTCATATTTCCTTTCTTTTTCATTGAGTTCACTTAACAAAAGCCACAACTCAACAACATCTATTTAGTATTTTGTTAATTAGCTTTGTCCTTATTTGAAATACTTGCTGACAAAAGTAAAGCCAAAGCTCTTTCTTTCGTTATCAGTAGCTCAGCGCAAACACTTCAACCGTAAAGAGTTGAAATATAGTAGTTTCAGCATTCCCTCAAAAGCCATTTCAAAAATTTAACTGATAAGGATAATTGATACTAAACTTATATTTGGGTCCTGTAATCTAAAACGATTCTGATTAATTGTTTCGAAAGCTGTTAATTCAATTTCCGTTTTAAACTGTAAAACAATCCAGTAGGGCGGAAATGACGATGAAGCTTGTACTTTTTAAACAAAAGGCGTTGATATGTCTACTGCCTTTTTTTGCTGCATGTTGCTTTTTTGTGGGGGAAATTGCAAGAAAAAGTCCATGTTTTTCGTTGATTTATTTGACTAAAGAATAATCGATCGACCTTGTCGAAAACACAAGCTTGCAGAAATCTGACACTCCAACGCACGTGAGTCCTTCGTGCGATTTCACTTGTGATTGGTCGAAATCAAACACATGACCGACTTCATGGTAACACGGATTTAGCAAACGTTGGTCGCTTGTTGCGATTTCACATGTGCTTGGTCGGGATTGGCCTCAACGACTCTTCTCTGCAACACGGATTACTTATCGATTAGCGATTGCATATCGACAAGTTAACAAACTTTTTTCCGTCTTAGTGTCCACCTGCGTATGCGCAGTAGACACAAAAATATGGGCAGTCAACTAATATAAAGTTTTACGTTAAGAAGAGAAATTGAGAATTTTTTTAATATTTTTCTGAACTGTCTGTCAGTTTCTAATGGATATTCTCATTTACTTATACTTTGAGAATGATATTATTGAAAGGATTTGAAATTTACAATTCTATCAATGAATTTTTGAAGGGCTTTACAAAGATGGAAAATAAATGTAATCCGTAAATATAATACTTTGTTATTTGTCAGCTTATTTTGGTCAAGGGCCTTTATTGGCACTTATTATTAGGGACCTTACGCAACGAAGGACGGCTCAGAATTAATACATTTCTGGTTCGTTCTTTACTTTTTTGTGCGGGTCATTGGGGTTTTGTTTCTTTGTCTCTAGCCAAACAAGTTTTTGCTATTTCATCCTTGTAGTTCCGACAACTCTAAAAGAGATCTTTTAAGCTCGATGCATTCCAACGTGCAGTTATTGTATTTATTCTTGTTCTTTGCTGTCCTCGTCGGCATTGCCGCCCTCGTTGCGTAAGGTTCCTATTAGTTATAAGCACATCTCCGAAACCTAAAGAAAGGTTATCATTGATCAAAGCACAGACAAAAGTTTTTAGTCTTTCAATAGCAATTTTCCGCCCGCCTTCCATACGTTGACCTCTGTTACGTCACGCGGCGTTTTTAACTGGTTGTAGAATGGCTTCTCGTGCCACGCTACTTCGCCCCCTGAAACTGACAACATGAAAGCCTTGTGCCACAAGATCTGTCGTATTGTTACTACTCGTCTTCAATTTCGGTCTCATGATTTTTTTTGGTAAACAAACAAAAATAAATCCAAAAAAATGTAAGCACGGGCTTACCAGGTTTACGGGCGTGTACGTCCTTATTTTTTTTTTCAAAAGCTATTCGTTAACAGTTGGGCTCAACAAGTTAACCAAAACTTATCTCTATTACTAAATAAAACTTTCACCATGCATACAATCAATATAAATATATCATTTTTGTCAAAGACGTTTTCGCACGTGCAAAAGTTTTGCTCTAGATTATGTAACAATTAATGTTCAATTCATTTCTAATTGTTACTGACGAGAAATTTCTCAGATTCTTTAAACGGCTGTGAACCTATCAACAAAGTTATATTTCAATCTTTTATGAAAATGTGACCTGAAGCTCAGGTTTTCAAGGAAATTCAAGGGCATTTCCATTACGTTTAAGGCCATTTTTAAGCAAATTCATGACCTCAACTTTACCTTCAATGCTTTACACATTCTTTTTCAAATATCAGTTTAACAATAAAAATGCTATAATAACATTCATTCGTTTCATATTTTCCAAGGACCAAATTCAAGGATTCTCCAGGGCCTGGAAATATTTTCTCCAATTGCGGAACTTCCAAGGATTTTCAAAAACCGTAGCAACACTGATTAATTCTCAAGCATTCTCTGAACTTGGTCTTTGAACCATATTCTTATAATTATTTGTATCTAGTGATAAATTAAAATTTTAGAATTCTTGGAAATGGTCGTCATCATTCTCCAGGGGGGACCCCGCTGAAGTGTTTTGAGCATGAGCAGCTGTGCCGTCACGGTTGACGAATACAAAACTGTCCAGATTCTCTTCGGGTGTTAATTGGTTGTCTTCTAAGACAGCTTCCTGAGAAAACCCGGTGTTTAAGTCTGTCGCGATTTCGTCAGTACTCGCCAACATACCCAGACTGCTTTCAATGCTCTTTAAAATTTCAACCGAGGATGATCCATCGTCAAAGCCGCAGCTGTCTGTCTCTCCGATGATAGATTTTTTCTCTTTATTAATATTATCAGGGGTCTCATTAGCAGATTGTTCAAATTTAATATGAGTTTCTGAAATATCATCTTTATACGATTCTGTAAAACTACTCTCCTTTTCTTCTGCATGTTCAAAGTGTCCGTAGTTGGCTAATAATGGTACAGAGATGTTCTCTGGCAGAATTTCTGGCTGTTGGTTCGGAGAGGAGACCTGCAGCCGAGCAGCTATATTGTTATCAATCTCCATGAAATCACACTCATGTTCCATTGTAGAGCCACGGAAGGAAAGAGTTCCTTTCAAAAGATCTCGTACCTAACAATAAATCATACGCATCAAAATACCAAGTAATATGTCATATTGTGATATAATACAGTGTGGTTTAATGGGATGGTATAATGTGGTGTGGAAATGGTTTTATAGTATGGTTCAATGTGGTTTGAAACAGTTTTATAGTGCAACATGGTACAGTGTGGTGCAAAATGGTACAGTATGGTGCAGCATGGTACAGTGTGGTACAGAATGGTACAATATGGTGCAACATGGTACAGTGATATACAACATGGTACAGTGTGGTGCAGAATGGTACAGTATGGTACAGCAAGGCACAGTGTGGTGCAGAATGGTACAGTATGGTGCAGCATGGTACAGTGTGGTGCAGAATGGTATAGTATGGTGCAGAATGGTGCAGTATGGTGCAGCATGGTACAGTGTGGTGCAGAATGGTACAATATGGTGCAAGATGGTACAGTGTGGTGCAGAATGGTATAGTATGGTGCAGAATGGTGCAGTATGGTGCATCATGGTACAGTGTGGTGCAGATTGGTACAATATGGTGCAACATGGTACAGTGTGGTGCAGAATGGTACAGTATGGTACAGCAAGATACAGTGTGGTGCAGAATGGTACAGTATGGTGCAGCATGGTACAGTATGGTGCAGAATGGTATAGTATGGTGCAGAATGGTGCAGTATGGTGCAGCATGGTACAGTGTGGTACAACATGGTACAGTGTGGTGCAACATGGTACAGTGTGGTGCATCATGGTACAGTATGGTACAGAATGGTACAGTGTGGTGCAGAATGGTACAGTGTAGTGCAGAATGGTACAGTAGGGTACAGCATGGTACAGTGTGGTGCAGAATGGTACAGTAGGGTACAGCATGGTACAGTGTGGTGCAGAATGGTACAGTAGGGTACAGCATGATACAGTGTGGTGCAGAATGGTACAGTAGGGTACAGCATGGTACAGTGTGGTGCAGAATGGTACAGTGTGGTGCAGAATGGTACAGTGGTGCAGAATGGTACAGTAGGGTACAGCATGGTACAGTGTGGTGCACCATTGTACAGTGTAGTGCAGAATGGTACAATATGGTGCAGCATGGTTCAGGATGGTGCAAGATGGTACAACGTTGTACACCATAGTACAATGTTGTACAGCATGGTACAGTGTTGTACAGCACGGTACAGTATGGTGTAGACTACTGTATGGACAACAATAACTGTTAAACCTTTGCGATAGTAAAGCAGTCTATCTTACTGCAAAACTTGCACTATTGTTCCATACCTGCTTGAGACCTGCAAGAGATAAATACAAAATCTCTTTATTGTTCTCGCCATCGTTCTGTAATTCCTCCTGCAGTAACCCTGCAAATGAATAAATAGAACTATCAAGAATCGGGGCATATAGGAACAGTCAACATTTTTTTCAATGAGTATTTGTTCAATGTTTTCTACTTCACTTAAGAGAGACTTTACCCAGTAACGACGGGAGGATTTGACGACGGCGTTTGCTACCGACAAGAATGGGAACGACTACTTTGTATTGTCGAGATTACATTTCGCAAACAGTGGTTTTCGGGATGGCGCTGTGTGCTTCTGGCGCAAAATGCAAACACAACTCTCGGTTTGGAGTTGCCTGTGTTTTTTGAAGTGTTGGGTTTTATTAATAAACCAAATGATTTTAAAACTTGGATTCCTGATCAGGCTGCTTTTTACGGTATTACCCAAGAGATTCGTTGCTGTTTGATCAGCGAAGAAAAACTGTTGATGTCAAGTCAAAATTCAAAAGAATTATTTTTGGGGAAGTGCGGTAAAATCGAAACCAGAAAAAATTGTATTGAGACATACTTAGCTATGCATAAAATTGAGCCAATTAAAAATGTGACGGAAGCAGGACGACGCTGGAACGCCTTTACGATAGTGCAGGGTGCACATGACGTAATTCTGAAACGAACGGCGTCGTCCGAGCTTCCCGTCGTCACTGAGTGGAGGAAAGGAGCATGATGATGAGGTCAGGATAAAGAGGGGTGGGAAGGTAATAAAGAATGAGGGGAGGGGAGGGGATGTGAAGCGAGGTGAAAGAATGGAGAGCGAGGGGAGGGAATGGGTTTGCTTAGGGATCCTCGCACCTCGGGCCATGAAGGGTGAAATGCTGCACAGCAAAAGGATCCTCCCTGCCCGAGGCTGGAAAGGAACAACCAAATCCAAACCTTACGTGCCGTGCAGGCTGACACAGAGGCTTGAGATTTTGGATCGGAGAGCTTCAGTTCTTGAAGGCAACCACCCAACCTGACCGCTAAAATCCTAAACCCCGCATTCCTTATAAACTCCGCGGGTCATCGCACAACCCAGGGAGCACACACGTCAATGTTCGGAATGCCTCACAGAACGAGGAACTGCCAACAGCAGCTGCTGCCTACCCTTAGTTGCACAAGGACGAGGGCAATCAGAAACGATAGATAAGTCTGCGCCTCTCCCCGCAGCAGCAGCATCGAATCCACGTCAGCTCTTTTAGCTTGCTATAATAGACCAGTTTGGAATTCCCAGATGCTGCTGATTCAAATGACTGCGGATTCATTTTATACAGTCTTAGCCTCGTATTGTTGATAAATATTCAAAAATACTTGCGGGGGAGAGCGAAAAGTCACACCAACAATACACATAGTTAAAGAAGTGTAAAACTGCATTGGCATTTAGGAATATTTAACTTCATACTGAGGCTAAGACTGTACAAATTGAAGACGTCAGTCACACCAACAATACACACAGTTGTAAGTAGTGTAAAACTGCATTGGCATTTAGGAATATTGAACTTCATACTGAGGCTAAGACTACAAACTGAATATGTTATTATTGTGGTCAGCGGCAACTGAAACTTCGGAAATGGTCAAATCTACCATGGATGTGGTTGAAGGGTGAAAATATTGAAAACTCTCCTTACTTTATCATTATGTCGATTTCTAACTGAACGTCAAGCAAACAAGATCCTTATAACAATAATAGTAATAATTATAATACTAAACAATAGAGAATATTACATGGCCGCTTGGAGATACGAATTTTATCTTCGATTGTTGAAAAAATATCTCACGAGTGCAGCTCACTCGTGAAATATTTTCAACACGAGAAAATAAAATCCTATCTTCAAGCGGACATGTAATTTTCTTTTTATCATATACTTAGTGAAATTCTGGTTTTATTCCAAAAGTAATTTCTTTATTGACGCAGAAAAAAATTGAAAAATTAATCAAATGTAAAAGTTGTTTCAACGGCGGGAAAAGTCCCATATCAATCACACGTGATGATACGGAAATCGTGCGCTCTGACTGGCTGTTTTTGATATCACCACGTGTGATTGATATGGTTGGCTGATACGTTCTATATTTTACCGATCTACTATGTAAATATCGAAGTAAGAATATGATAATAGTAATTTATTTACAATTTTAAGAAACGTGAAAAGGAGATAAAAGAGATTATCTCTGTTGTTTATCTGTATCTATTGATCAAACGTCCAGGAGATTTCAGGGCTTTGGAAAAAAGTAAAAATTCTAGGAGTTTCCAGGAATTCCAGGAGTGGTGAGCACCATGGCTCTATGTAAAGTGAAACTAATACTGTACCTTCTGTTGATTACCAATGAGCAACTCACCTTATTCGTACTCGTTCACACTTTGGACATTTTCCCTCCACGTAGCAGTCCTTGTGAAAACAGCTACGACACTCTGGAACATTCAATTAAAAGTTTAAATTATCATAGTTAGTTCTATCATGTTAAATTTGTTCTTATCGTGTTCTTATGTTAAAGAGCTTAAGCACCGGAACATCTCTTCACAACGAGGGTCTATTTTACGTAAGTAGACTGGATCGAAAACGGCGTTTTGGCGCGAATTTTTAACTTAAGCAGCGAGTGTATTAGCGCATATCAAAAATCCCATAATACTCTTTGTTTCACCAACCAAAATTTTGCATAAGCATTGTTTCCAGTTTCTCTTGGGAGCATTGTAAGTTCCAAGACAAAATAAAAACAATGCTTATGCAAACGTTTAGGTGGAAAAACAGAGAGTATAATGGTATTTTCGATATTGGCTAATTACAACGACGAGACGCACGCAGGGGAAAAGGCGCGAAAACTAACTTTGATGAGCCAAGTCGTAAACAAATTTTAAATTTTACAATTGGTTACGCATAGGGCAAGAACCTGGAGCAAATGTCAGAATTAAAGTAATTGTAAGTAAATTATTTACTTACAAAGATTTAAAGAGCATATGACACAAAATCAGTTTTTCGATTTTCAAAAAGATAGTTGTAAAAAACATGCTTCTGCAAAGTTTGAATGAAATTCGATAAAAAAAATTGACGAGTTACGGCTATTTTATTTAAGGCTGGTTAGTTTCCTATTTTTATCGACACCCTAGTTTGGTGGACTGGGACAAAATACAGGTAATGATACATCATCAATACGTCATTTTGGCAGGAATTATTCCCGCGTTCTACCATCTTGCTTGTTTCTCAACAACGTGATGTTATCAAATCAAAGATAAAGCAAAAAGTCACATGTCTTTTGTTCACATGACTTTTTGGCCGAGCGACTTGAAAAGGACAAATTTTGCAGTAAAAATTCAAAACTTCTGAATGCTGTAACTCCGCGGATTTTCATCGTATTACATTAACTCTTTTAGAAAATCGAAAAACTAATTTCATGTCATATGCTCTTTAAGGCTAGACTGTTTTCTCTCCACTTGCTTCCACTTTTCCTAACCCCACTTCCACCTATACTGCAACATATTGCTTATGACAACACAACATTAACTAACCATGTATATCAATGTCTAGATTGTGGGAACAACATTATGTGTCATACCATTCGAGCTGCTGGGTGAAGAACTTGCATTTGTTTTAAGATTGTTGCTCCATCATTAGTTATCGTTACATCCCCACTACCACTCTGAATCTGAAGAGTTAAAAAAAATAATTAACTATGTATCATATTTGCCCATGTACCATGTACAAGCCAAGATGTAATTCAAGCCTATTCAACCTCCACTTTTGAAGCCAAAACTGACAGTTAAGAATTTTTGCATTTTTTTCAATGGACAATTTGTAGTTAATTTTTATTAATACAAATTACGTTTCAAAACTCAAAAAAATGTAACAGGAACTGTGAAAAACTGTTTAATTTTTGAAATTTAGTATTACTGAAGGGTTCTACTTTTCATCTAAATGA
>JAOBAY020124587.1:0-16177 GCA_025331085.2 Zoanthus sociatus | reverse complement strand
CCTCCACCAATGAGAGAATCGGAAACTCTATAATCACTTCGCACGAGGTGATTATAGCTGGCATAATACGTGAGCCTCCACCAATGAGAGAATCGGAAACTCTATAATCACTTCGCACGAGGTGATTATAGCTGGCATAATACGTGAGCCTTCACCAATCAGAGCACCATAAACTCTATAATCGCCTGAGTAATTTTTCTAAATCAATATAGTTTTTTACAGCAGCTTATCTGATAAGAGCCTTACTTGAAATTTGGAATGAATAGATTCTTATATGGAGGAGGCTTAAATTTAAAAGTTTAGCATAACACCTTCTTAGAATCCTGATTTTTATGTGTGTAATAGCCTGTAAAGGTACCACGCGATTAGTTTCAAGCTGTGTGTGTACAATCATACAAGAGATTGGTATTATTTGGTTCATACATGTAATAATATACTTAATTTTGTTGCAGGTGTGTCAGTTAGTGCGCTCAAAGACGATATCTTTGTGCTCCATATACCTGCAGACCAAAAAACTCAAAAGGTAAATTAATTTATTGAACAATGAAAGTATCATTGGGTGAGATTTGTAATTGTTTTGTTTAGTATAACCTTTTCCTGTTAAACCACTCTTGTACCTACAGGAACAGTTTGTTAGTCATTGCATTAGTGCCTATTCCTTCTCTTCTCAGGGCGACCTGATTCTCAGTAGCAGGCATGTGATCGAGATTGTAGTATTTTTGATCGTGACGATCAACAACAACAGAGAGCTGCTTAGAATCGAGACATCAGAGTGAGTTTCTTAATTTTTCTGCAAATTTTAAATAGCTGCTGAGCTGTCTAGGGTTTTCAGTTTGAGTTCTTCAGCAAGAATTCTGGTGTTTGAATCTTTTGACAAAAATGTCAACCGGAAATGACGCCATTCACATGTGTATCCAGCTCTAATTAGTACCCAGCTTATTAGCCAATGAAGACGTTTAAATTTAAAGATTATATTTCTTAACTTTATTTAAGTAATTCAAATGATCTGATGAATAATCTTAGGCCGACCGAAAATAGTGTTATTTAAATCAATATGTGTTTTTAGCAGATTTCCGATCTGTTATCCTCAACTATTTGTATTTTAGATATGCTTTTTTAAATATACAACTCTTAATTAACTGCATCCAGCCATCTTTTCCCCCTTTTTTGTTCATTTAGTCAGTTGTTATCGAGTGTGCTATTGATGAAATTGAATGCTTTTTCTCAAAAGAATCAAGCACAACATGGCGAAAGGCAAGAGTGGTAGGATCGTTTTTACCACAGGGTAAGGGAATAACATTGCGCATGTCATTCTGGACCCAGTTGTTCAAAACCTGATTAGCCGTTTAACCCAGGGGTTAAATTCTGAATCCGTGTTCTTGTTTCAATTTTACAGCGAAAAATAACGGAGCTATAATTTTGGAATAAACAAGCCGTTTTTCTTTTTAAAAACCTGAAAAAGTATCTTAAAAGAACCGTTTGTCTTTTTTTAAAGACGAAACTGCTAATTTGATTTATGTTTAACCGAGGGTTAAAGTTAACCAGCTTTTGAACAACTTAGCCCTGTATTTTTGTGCTGTTTTTTATTCTATTGTTTGTATTTATATTACAATTAGCTGAACTTTTTAATACCCTGCTTAGTAATGTTGTGTTTTTTGGCAAAGCTGTTAATTTTTTTGTTGCCAATTATTGCTATACTTGTTTTTTTTTATTTATGCTCAATTTTTTCGAAGTTTCCTTGATATTTTGTGGAGCATGCGCGTGCGTGTGATTTTATTCGTGTATCGATTGCTCCAGTTATGTTATTTGTTATACAAGTAAAGTAACACCTGAAAAAACTCAGCGGTACGGTTCTTATGATTATGATGAGAGGAAAATTCAAACTGGTTTTAAAGATTCTTAAATTGTTATTAGAAAACGTAAACAAATGAATCTGAAAATAATTTCTTGTATTTAAAGGAAGAAGTTAAGATAATTCCTACCAAATAGTCAATTGTCAATTTTCATTGTCGATGATTCTTGTTGTTTTTTCTGCTGCTGTTGGACTTTAGGTCGAGTTAAAGAACTTCGCATTTCGCTCCAGTATGCTAACAAAAGACACAATAACAGAAGTAAAAACGCAGAAAACGACTTGCTATATTTATTAGTATGGCTGGTTGTACAGAAGCCAGCATAAGAACCACTAGAATCCGCACCAACTTAACTGATGTATCCCTTAATTAAATAGTTCTCAACTCAGAAGTCATTTTAACAATATACGTGAGATCATTTGGCATTCACTCCGACGAAAAACTCTTGTCCGAAACGTGAGTTCCACAATTCTCGTCAATACGGTGTACAACTTATCAATTTATAAAACTATGTGATAATTTGGTAATTTGGTTTGCTTTTAAGTTGATTCTGTCGTTTCTGTTGATTAACCGATCCAAATCCATCTGCAACATGTTCATGTATATGTAGCTGTCTGCGCCAACTGTGTTCCACTCGCGACTTTGACATGTAAAAAAATTCCGATGGATTGAGGTATATAATGTTGAACAGTTTTGTTTATTATCACTGAACCCAAAGACTGAACGAGCAGACGATTTTCTGAATAAAGAGAGCGGACCAAAGCGCCTACTTGTATTTAATACTTAAACTCGGTTTCAGCTGCTCAAACATTCCGCAAAGCATTTCGAGTAAAATCCACATGTTCTTGTTGACCCCATTTTTAACAAAGTTTGGCTGTACTTCGAGAATACTTTTTTGAGAAACTTGACATTAAATAAGGCCTTTGTTAAAAACATCGTGAGCACACTGACTATAATATTAGCAGGTGATTGGTCGATTCGGCCGGGACATGTGACCAATGGCTCGCGTACAATATTGGTATTTTCTCGAGACGGTAAAACTGCAGAAAAAAAAATAAACGTTTTTACGACTGAGCTTACCACAGATAAGTAAAAAGTCATACATTAGTATGACTGGTTGTAGAATGGAAAACAAGCAAGTTGGCAACTTCTAGGCTATAAACCTAACTGAAGTGAAAACGTAGCATGCTAAACCAGGCGTCAAGAAAAATGATACACTTTCGCTTCTTGTTTTAGGGTTGAGTACTCTGTGTCAAAGGGGAAAACCGGAAATTTAGAAGTAGTAAGTATACTTCCTCTAAAGATTTGTTTTGATTTTTTGTTCAATTAAATAAACGCACCTCTTGTTAAGAAAATATTTACTTATGAAATAATGGTTTTTCCAAGGCAAAGTGAAGGAAAATTGCTTTCTTTTCTTGACTGTAGAGTAAAAACGTTTATTTGAGAGGAAATGAAAAGGCCGACTGATATGAATTATGGGAAGTGTAGGGAATGTATGTAGAGGGGGGAGGGGAGGTATAGAGTGTGGGAGGGGGAGGTATGACGTAATAGGAGGGGGAGTATGAAAAGAGGAAAGGGAATGTATGAGGAGGGGGCCGGGGGATTATGAAGGAGTGAGTGCAAGTGTGAAGAGAGGGTGGGGAAGTATGCCAAGGGAACCGAAATTGGAGAGGGAGAGTGTGGAGTGATTAAAGGGGATACGAAGAGTATTTCAGGACGTGACAATGATATATTCATACTTGTAAAAGGTTAATCAAAACAAAAAATTGTGTCTATTCTTTTTAAAATTAATTTCCAAGTATTTTTCTCAACTTAAACAAAGTATTTACAGCGTTTATCCGGTAGCTATCTACAGAGGGATATTAACAAGCATACTGTATTGTATTATTTTTTTTTTGTCCAATAGATTGCTCCAGTATAGATAGCACGCCTTTTGCCAAATTTGGTGGAACCAGGGGGCGTCATGTAATTTCCAAGAAATGTCGCAAGAAGAGTGAAGAGAAATTAAACTAAAGAGAACATTTTTTATCATAGTTTTTTATATTTGAGCGCACATGCTTGTGTCTTATTATTGTTAGGTTTATTTAGTTATAATTATATTTTCTAACTATGATAATTGATGTTAATCTTAAACTAATGTTCAATCAAATACTATGTTTAATCTTGGTGATCTTACTAACCTATAGACAAACTGATTTTTGTAAGTGATTCAGTATTGAACAATCAGAGTTCTTTCTGGGGAAACCTTTTACCCTACCCCTCTCTTCCTTGGGTGGGATTTAGAGTTCTTGGTCCTCGTTTTGATTGTTTAGCTTTTTTATCACGAACTTTCATTGATTACTTCGCATGAAGTAATAGTCCTTGCAGAGGTTAACGTTGGAGCCCGCTCCAAAGCTAATCTTTACACCAGCATGCACAGAGAGTGACGTTGTGAACGGGCCTAAATATTTTAAAAACATTTTCTCCTTATTTTCTGTTCAGTACATGTTACAAGTGCATGTTGGGAGTAATAGAGTAAACAAGTTTTTAGCTTTATAGGTTATAAAAAAGGAACGTTTTGACAACAGGTAGAAATTGTACCAATGTGCTTAAATATTAATGTCTTTGAAATTAACTGCAATTTATGGAGATGATGAAGTTAGGTATTTAAAATACAACTCATAATATAGACGGAACATCTCGTGAAGAATGTATTGTGAAAAATCCTAATGGTTATTATTTTTAACAGTTATCTTCCATAATGGAATAGAATATTAAGAACCATAAAAAATAACTGAAGCTATGTAAGAAGTGTAATAAAAATTGACAAACTGTATAATTAGAATATAATATGATATTTGTTATATGTATGTATGTGTGATTAGTGGACATAAGGATAGTTTAATTTTTTTGTCAGCTGACCTAGAGATTATGATATATTACTAGATCTGATTACCTACATAACTCGATAAAATGTTTTTAAAAGTCGACCATTTTTTATAAAAACTAAATAAATAACTTTTCAACAACTTGAATTGAAATGTTAACAAACTAATGGAAAAATAAAAGGAAAAGGTGGTGTGATGATGATAATGTTCATAATGATGTCAATTCGATTTTTGTGATGATGGTTGTAATGAAGATCGTAAATGTAATGATCAAGATGATAACCATGATGGTGGTGATAATATAAATGGTGATAGTGATGAAGGCCCCGTTGATGATTTTCATGGTAATGACAATTTGAGATGGCCATGATGATCTGAGATCATGACGGTATTCGAACCCACGACTTTCCGAACACCGGGCGGACGCTCTTATTAGAATTCTTATTAGAGCAGGGTCATTAGTTACGTTCTTATATACTTCAACAGAACAGAATCCTCTGTCTCAAAGAAGCACTCGCACGTCATGATTTAATTTCTCCATGGTCCTTCAAATCCCGTCATGCGCTAAGAAATTTTTTCAGAGTATTATTGGTTTGCAAAGAAGAAGTTATTCCTCCAAACCACTGCCCAAATTTATTATTTACAGATTGTTGTGCAAGTTCGTTATACGATTGCTATGGAGAAGTTAAACTATGACAGAAGTTTAAATATGACTATGGAAAAAGCTAGATTGCAGTTGGGTTGAAATAGGTTTCCAGCCAGTTACAGAAAGCTTGTTTATAAAAAAAAAACTAAATAGGAGACAACAGCAGCCTCTCAAAGAGCATTATAGCTACAGTTCTTTACAACAGCAAATTCAATACCTTTTTTCGAATCGCAGTTTATGTTTATACCTCTGAAATAGCCGATGATCGTGTTAGACAGAGCGCGCGCGCGTAAACTGACAGAGTGTTTCGCAAACAATGAAATGGATGATTCACCTAAGGCTAAGGAAGTCGTAAAATGTAAAGTTTGAAATGATTCGGAAAAGATCCTGAACATTATATGCAAAATGACAACCAATCTTGATGAAATATTTTCCTGGTTGCAAGAACCAGCAATAAAACAGTTATTGGTTGCATTCCGCCACTCACCGGCTCTGCGAAATGAATCTCACGAAGCACTTGACGACATTACGAGAAGCTTTCTTCATCGCCTTGTAGACGTGGTTAATTTAGGGTCTTCGCCTTACGTTCTCAAAACAAAGCAGAAATCTGTTGCAAAAAAACAACTTAGGCAGCTTGCTGCCGAGTTTCAGTACAAGGTTTTACTCGCTTATCCAGTTTTTACAGGCGAGGATTCTGACGGCAGAGTCGTAAGCGCCAAAACTATTGCGTCTCTCATGGACATAACTCCATTTAAAGCTGAGTCAAGGAGCTCGTCAAATGTAGGATTGTTTTCGTTGAAGTCTCCTTTGATAGTTGAAATGCTCGAAAGCATTGCAGCAAACAAAGCGGAGACGTTGCAGAGATTGCGAGATTTGTTTGATAAAGTGCTAAACATCAATCCAGGGAATGTTCCTATTTCAGCTGAAGAGGTTTCGACACAGGAAAAGTTACTTCCTAAGCGACAAGCAACTGAAGATTTGATAAAAAGTGACAGCAATATTTCCCTCGCAGATGAAGCAACTATTCTTACACCCAGTCAAAGTCATGTTGCCAAATCTCTTTTCGAGACAGCAGATGAATTTAATTCTCTTTACGAATCTAATTCATTCTTTCCATTTACAAAACTATGGAAACCGTTTTTTATTGGCACAGTAACAGGAGCAAGTTTAGTGATGGTTAGTCGGTCTTTTGGCGAGCAGAAACCTCGTGTAGAGTACAAATTTATCTGAAAGTTAATGAGAGTTTCAAGCGGAAAAACTTCCATTTTACTCATCCTATTTCAGTAGAAGCCACGTTAGCTTTATATATGTTGTTCTGTGAAGTAGTACCTCGATATATTAGTTATAAACAAAATCACATTAACCTGTGTATCGTTACTTATGCTGGATTGTAAACATTAAAAAGTGTTCCACAAATCACCGTTTATATAAATAGCTTCAGAACTTTCCGTTATACATTCAAACCTGTTTATAACGGTCACTGTACACAGATTTCCTTTAAACTCTCCTTGAAGTCAGGAAATAGTATTATTATATACTATCAGAATTATGATTTTTGGGAACTGTTGTTCAGTGATCGTTCTGTACAGGGTGACCGCTCTGTACAGGGCCGCTATATACAGGGTGTCCGCTATTTACGGAGTGTCCGATATATATACAGGGTGACCGTTATATACAGGGCCGTTATGTACAAGTTTGACTGATATACCACTATCTGTTATAGCTTAGTACTGAAATTGATTTTTCCCTGTAAGCAATTCAATTGCAGTGGACGTAAATGAAATTATAGAAAAAATTGTAGCGACTTAAAAGCCGGCTTCACAAGTTGGAAATGATCACCGAAAGAAAATAATGGTGCAAAATGAGAGAAATCGATTACTCATCTCGTTCAATTTCAACAAGTTACTTTATCATTACTTTTTTCATCTTATGAAATCTGAAAAGAAATAGTAAAACCATTTGAAAATGAAAATGAAAAAAAGCACCTTTTTTCTCTAGGCTGGCTTTCTCAAAGGTGAGTTAAACGCTGAGGGTTGAGCAGAAATCATAACAGCAATTGCTTCTCCCGCGGGAAAAGATTCCTGTTCTTAATTTTACAAAACACTTTAAGATTTTTCTATATAGGAAAAAAGCATTGGTTAGAACATTTAATCCTGGATTAGCGCCAATCGGCTTTTGAACAACTTCGCCCTGCAGGTTAATTAATTTGAAGAAGTCAATTAAAATTCGACTTCAAAAGTGAAGTATAGAATTCCCTAACTTTTCTTTGTTTCTGCTTTAAAAATAAAAACGCATGTAGTGTAGATATGAACTCACATTGAACTGATGCTAAAGTACTATGTGTTGTCACTTGATGTCTCTGTTTTTAGCGCCACATTGCTGGACTCAGCATCATCATCGCACTTTGAGTTGTCTTCTGAAAGTTGCTTTAGTTTGCTAAGAGAGGGAACCAGTTGTGAAACAAGATTTGCGAAACGTGGATCTTTTGTGCCGTCCAATTTACTCCTTGAGACATGAGAAAGTGGTGGCAGCTTTAAATTTCCATTTCTTTTGGCACTACTTAAAAGTTTGGTTGTGGTCTGTTGCCACCTTTTTTTAACGTTTAACGATTTTTGAGCGTCCAGGTTTACTTGGTCTTTACATATTGGTGGCAAATGAACACCACCGTTTCCATTTTCCATTTGCTCCCGATGTTTTCGGAAGGCTTGACGCCTTGCACGGGCTAATTTTTCACTCTTTCTTTGCATTTGACATTCAATTTCAAAGATTTCAGAGCTCAATTGCTCCTTTATTTTAACGTTGTCCTTCAAGATAACTTCGCCGATTCTGCTGTCTTTAATTCTCATGGCAGCACGAATCCCTTTCTCGAGCAGAGCTGCTCGTCTTCGCTCCTCCATTTTAGAATTGCTTACAAAACTTAACAACAACCTGTTAGCACTCTGACTTTTTTGTCCAATTAACACCTATTTATCGCAGCTCGTTACAGTCATTTATAAAGTGTTTTAAAACCGAACTCGGTGGATTTTCCAACGTTTTAAATTGCCAAAACTTTCCATTAAACAAAACTAAAACATGCCAATTAAATTTTGTAAGTTATCTGTTTTGGAATGAACAAATTGAAATTATTCTTTTGTAATTCAAACTTTGATAGTTTCTCGTCAAGCTTTGAATGTTTTAGTGACCGAACATCGGAACAATGACGCATTAAAGTTTATGATAACTGCTTTAATCTACTCAGTTCAATACAAATGAAATCCTTGCGGGGGTCAACCTGTGAAAGAAAAAACTTTGTACGCTTTCTACGTCTGTTTTGATTGTAGTCATTGATTATAAACACAAGCCGGGGATCCAAATTGTCAGTTTCGTTTTTTTATAGACAAAATGGCAGGAAACACTGGATTATTTTGAAATCTAATTGATATTAAGCGCTCGAAAAATATAAAACGGCCGGTTGTAACCTTAATATTTTTTTTTTACTCTTCTCTTTAGCAATTGCTTAAATTGTGCGCTTAATCGCGACTTGTGATCATTCATAACGTCATTTCTTAAAACCTTAGTGACCGCTCATAGTCATGGCCCAGATTAGCACCGAAAAGACTCACGGATATTCCGGAAAACGGAAAATATCCCTGAATATCCGAGGCCTTCCGTGGGGATTCTGATGTCGTTTTGACCTTCATTTTCCAACCTTTCTGTCGTTTACTTTCAGAGAAAAATCAGTGACGCTGTCTCTTTGACTAGAAACAAGTTTTCGCGTAACGTTCTTAATTTTCGCGACCTGTAATTTTGTTTAAATTTACAGCCAATACACGCAAACAAAAGCCTCCTTATTTTAAAGAGAAGATCAACGGCAATTTACTTTCTATAATGGCTCAAGAGTAAACATGAACCACAGAAATTCAGAAAGAGTCATGCTGGCCTGGCCAGTCTTTGTAGCTGTCGAAATATCGCTGTGTTGAAATTGAAAATGGTTTGCCGTTGTCGCAAATTGTCAGGTTCTGTCGGCAGTCGGTATATTTCGGAAACTCAAGATTGATGCTGCTACATGTTTTGCAATTTCGGAGCGATGTTGCTCATTGTCGCCAGAAACCTAGCCTCAGTTTGGAGTACTTCTCACAGGAATCTAGAATGTCCTTGTGGATGTAGTTTTGCTCCCGGGAAATACTAACCAGAATTTTGGGTGGGATAGTGCTGCTGGACCTTGACAAACCTGACCCTGTTCTAAACTAGAAATGGCTTGATTTTGATCATGGTTCTTTCGAGTCAGTTTACATCAAATAGCAACTAAATGGAAAAATGCCGATAATCTTGCTGTCTGCGTGTTCCAAGAAAAAAGATAAAGAAATGGCACCGGTTAGTAAATGAGTTCTATAAACAAAGTCAGGCATGCATCACGAGAAGAATTACGTACATCAAAACTTAAATACTCAAACCGATTCTCATACCGGAAGAATTGTTGCACCCTGTAATAAACAATTTGTAAATATTGCAAAATTTTATACCGTGTTCCAGACAAAAATTTCAGTGATTTATACATCCGGTTCTAAAATGGATGCATGGTCTGAATACCATACCGTGAACAGCGGTACATACCTGTATAATAAACCATTTTACAGTCCCTGAAAGGTAACCAGGCTTCTACATGAAACTGAGGCTTAGGGTGACCTGACACAGTTAGAGAAGTTGAAATAATTATCATAAGAAAGAATTTCCACTTCTCTAACTGTGTAAGGTCACCCTAAGCCTCAGTTTCATGCAGAAGCTTGGTTACCTTTCAGGAACTGTAAAATGGTCTATTTCTGTATTACAGAAAATGGCGCGGATGAAGTGCGCGCCCGCAAAGCCTCATGGTTGAGCGTGCCCCTTTAATGGTCAAAATTCTGATCACAAACTTTGGTTCGAAAATAATTCATTTTTCCTTTACCAATCCATGTGACATTTGCAAACAGTTCACGTTAAAACTAATTCTTTAAAAACCTTCTGATTCAATTTTTGATTTTCACAAGTGATTTTGCCATACAGCACACCATAGAAATCCTCTCGGAAGAAACTCAGAGTGTGTTATAGTTCAAAGAATACCTTAATTCTTTGCCCTGCTTCATTCAATACCACATGCTCCTATAAATGTTATAACTTCAAAACGGCCAAGCTTATCTAAAACGGAAAGTTAAGGAAAAACGAAAAATTCTCTCACAAATTTTAAGAACGTCGCTGGCGAGAAACATGACCGAATCAATTTTTGTAGCCTAAAAACATTACCCTATTGTAAGTGTTACGAAGTAAATTACTACAAGAAAGAAAGTATACTAGAAGTTTCTAATAGAAATAGAAGTGCTGCGATGTGAATGTGTTATATTACGAGACAAAGAGATAAAAAGGGATCTGAAATTAGCATTGACCATTGTACTTCTTTAGGAGTTAATACTGCCTTAATGTTCAAAATTCGCAACTCTAACTAAAGCTTGTATGGTCTGGTGGCCGAAAATGTTTTGTGGAGTTATCTATTATTGCGAAAAAATTTGATCCAAAGAAAACTTGATTTAACAGATCATAATCGCTTGAGTTCAAAATTAATATAATTTGTAGCAATTAATTCAAAGCTATTTCGGACTAATTTTCAAAGAGTTACTAAACTCTGTATTTTTCCCATACAGTTTACAGTAAATTTTCACGAAAATTTTAAAGTCAGATCCTGAATCGCTCAAGTAAAATACATTTTCAAAGTGTATTTTGCTGCAAAGAAATCTAAACGAAAATTTCATTCAGATACTACAAAACTTTTTCAACAGATCATAAAGCGCTTGATATTAGGATTCAAAAATTTTCAGAAAGTGTGTGTGAATCGCTCGAATATAAATAACATGTCAAGTAATAGCAATTCTAAGCTATATACGTCAACTAATTTCAGAATAATTAAAGTCTTTATGAGTATGTTTTCATACATTTTACTTTAATTACTTCAGAATTACAAAAACCAATATAGATTATGGTATTTGTAATACCAAAACCTAATAATCTATAACGCGAGTGTTTAAGAAAATTACTGACAAATCGATAAACACATTTGGTGGATTTGAATTGTTCGAAATAAAGACACTGGGGATAAGTTTTGCATTGAGTCTGGCCGCATTCAACGTTTTCCTCATAGACAGTCGAACCTTCGCACGAATCATCCATCGCTCGCTCTCACTCACTCTCACTAAAGCTGACAGCGTTTTGTCAGTGGCCAGATCTAATATCGGCCGACACAAGTATCCCAGCCAGGTATTTTTGTCCGGATTAGTGTTGCTACTCAATTATTTTTTTAAAAAAAAAAAATAATTATTGAAACAATTTGGTAAAATTCATATTGATGTTTGTTGCTTCAATCTCATTGATAGTTCAGCAAACTTGGTGTCCGATCCAAGAGTCGTATCAATATTGAGTAATTTGGTGAATATCAAAGCCAACTGTGGGTAACCGTAGCAAATCAGATAAGGTCACGTCCATTGAGAGTTTAGACCTGCAATGGTTTTCTATGACGCAGGCTGTAACAACCTAAAGGAAGAGAAAAAATCATTTTAAGATTTTGTCCGACAAAATAATCCATTCAACGACAGCATAAAATTAAAAGAAAGCTGCAATGCTTGTTATTCGATTTGATAGAAGTTACCAGAATTTTAACTTTATTACGATCACTGAATAAAAATGTTCCTGGAGACCCTTTGAATTCAGATTCATCATATTCATGTATTTCTATTTGACATTTTTTATTGCAAATAAGATTTTAAGGCAAATGATGGAAAAATTGCTCTCGTCATCTTTTGTCATTATGAAAAATGTATTATTATTATTATTGCTACTATTATTATTACTATTATTACTTTTGCTATTATTGCCATCAATCTCATCATTTTTATTATCATTAATAATTTCATTAGTGATGGAAGGTAGTACTTAGTATCCGTAGTAGTAGTAGTAGTAGTAGTAATAATAGTAGTAGTAGTAGTAGCAGCAGCAGCAGCAGCAGCAGCAGCAGCAGCTTAATAGATATCTTCTGGGTATTTTGGAGCGAGTTATCGGCTTTATTTGAGAAAATGTAAATTGAGCGATGCGGTACCAGATTAGACCCAGAAAATTGCCTCTTGTTCACCTTAGAATCTCCAGTAGCTCAGTGGTTAGAGCATCCGACTAGAACACGGTGAGGTGTGGGTTCAAATCCTATCTGGGGCTCGGATTTTTCCGAGTTCTTCTTTTCTTTAATATATCATGTAATTATTGTGTCATCTTAAATACACTGAGCTATTTCTAAACCGTTAAAACGTAGTTTAACCAAAGCTACATACAAAATTTCCCGCTTAAACCAAAACAATAAATTAACGGAGTTGACTGGTTATGAAACTTGATGACTTTCTTTGTTATACGTTTTTGTTTTCCTTTTCCCTATTGAAATATGACGTTGACCGTGCACAAATAACAAAAGGCATTGAGATGTAAATGAGCAAACGGCCTATAGACTAATGAAGCATCGCACCAGAAACAAAAGATCCTAACTGTGGCCATGTACATAACATGAAGCAAAGAACCATTGTAACCTTCTTTGTATTTTGCTAAGTTTCAAAACCAGTCCACTGTAACAACTTTGGCTGCAATGGTTGTTTTCAATTATAATCACCACTTCAAATCCACCAAAGGTTTCAGACATATCAGTCATACCTTGCTCTTTTAATGACTTGTTAGACTTGTTTTTTTGCACTCACTCGTCCAGTTCTCACACAGTAATCAGCCACAAGGTCTTCTCTTTTAACGGAGTCACTCATCAAAGCTCGACCAAGCTTTTCAAAGGTTGCAGATGAAGCATGTATTTGGGTCCACTTCTTAAGCATAACGTAGTTTTTATCATACAAGGTTTTCTCATCAGCATCTATCTGTTCAATTTCCGCATCCTCTAAGCCAAGAGCTAAAGCCACTCTTTTCCAAGTCCGACCAATGTATCGGGCTAGCAACCTAAGTACCTTATTATTTACTGTACCAGGTTTAAAGTCAGCGCTTTGTAGTACTGTCTTACGGTTAATATCTATAGGAGAATGGAGTTCAAGAAAAAAGATAATTAAGACAACAGCCTCTGGAAACAACAACACAAGCAGGGGCGAGAATTTAGGTTATTCCACAGAACTAAGGGCTCCTAGCTATTGGCAGAAGGCATAAAAAGACAAGCATTTTGTTTTTTTGTCCAAACTATATTCGATTTGCCAAAACAGTGAGGAAAACCTGCCACAGTTTGAATGTAATTAATACCACTTTGACAAGATGGTATTAACGGTCTTTCTTTTACTTTTTAAAATCTTTTGAAGAACATTTTAACTTTCCCTTTTCCTTGGATCTTAAAAGTGATATCGTCATTCGGCGTTTCTCTCGACAATCTTCGCCAGTCCCCTTGGAAAACTCAACCATAAACCAAAAGTTAATAATTCGGAGCGCCGTGAAAGACAACTTAACCAAAGCGTCAATTATTTCGCGCGATTAATTTAATCTATATTTTGAATATAAGTGGATAAAGAAAATAACACCTGGAAACGCTTTACGATTGTACTATTCATAGTGAACCAAACAAGAGCTCTCTGTCTGAGAGTTTATACTAATAGCATAGTGTTTTTGGTAAGCTTCTTAGATATTATGAACTTAATGACAAACTAAATAATTCGGAAATATATTAACTACGTACAAAGATGTGGGTTCAAATCCCATCTGTGGCTCGGATCAGTTTTTCCGAGTTCTCCTTCTCTTTCATATATCATGTAATTATTGTTCCATCTTTAATACACTGATCTATTTCTAAACCATTAAAATGTAGTCTAAGCAAAGCTACATACAAAATTTCCCGCTTAAACCAAAACAATAAACAGCACTTCGTTTCAGCAAAGTTAATAGAGCTGACTGATTATAAAACTTGATGACTTTCTTTGTTATACGTTTTTGTTCTCCGTTTCCCTATTGAAAAATGACGTTGAGCGAGCACAAATAACAAAAGGCATTGAAATGTAAATGAGCAAACGGCCAATAGACTAATGAAGCATCGCACTAACAACAAAAGATCCTAACTGTGGCCGTGTACATAACATGAAACAAAGAAGCATTGTAATCTGCTTTGTAGTTTTCTAACTTTCATAACCAGTCCACTGTAACAACATTGGCTTCAAGAATCACATCAAAAAATGATTGTTATCAATTATAATCGCCACTTCAAATCCACCAAAGTTTCAGGCATGTCAATCTTACCTTTTAATGACTTGTTAGAGCCAGAACGTTTTTTTGCACTCACACGTCCAGTTCTCACACAGTAATCAGCTGCAAGGTCTTCTTTTTTAACGGAGTCACTCATCAAAGCTTGACCAAGCTTTTCAAAGGTTGCAGATGAAGCATGTATTTGGGTCCACTTCTTAAGCATACCGTAGTTTTTATCATACAAGGTTTTCTCATCAGCATCTATCTGTTCAATGTCCGCATCCTCTAAGCCAAGAGCTACAGCCACTCTTTTCCAAGTCCGACCAATGTATCGAGCTAGCAACCTAAGTACCTTCTCATCTACTGTACCAGGTTTAAAGTCAGCGCTTTGTAGTACAGTTTTACGGTTAATATCTATAGAAGAATGGAGTTCAAGAAAAAAGATAATTAAGACAACAGCTCTGGAAACTATAACAACACAAGAGGGGTGAGAATTTAGGTTATTCCACAGAACTAAGGCTCTTAGCTATTGGCAGAAGGCATAAAAAGACATGCAATTGTATTTTTGTCCAAACTATATTCGATTTGCCAAAACAATGAGGAAAACCTGCCACCGTTTGAATGTAATTAATACCACTTTGACAAGATGGTATTAACGGTCTTTAACTTTTTAAAATCTTTTGAAGAACATTTTAACTTTCCCTTTTCCTTGGACCTTCTCTCGGTGTAAATAAACAAAATCTGATTGCATGACTATTACAACAACATCATTTAAGGCAAATTTAATGGCAATATTTCGAGTAGCCGTGCTACTCTTTGACCTCTTTGTCAAGCTAAAGCTCGACTAAGTGAAATTATAACGGTTCTTAACATTTAAATTATAAGCGTATGAACAACAAGTTAATATACATATTAATTTCAATATCCGGTGAATATATATAGCTCATATAGAGCTAAAATAACAGTGTTTTATTTTATCGTTCATTAGATCTATTTAGTCAAAGTGGTGATAGTGTTTCTCCTGTTTGGATAAGTAAGCTTCACGTGCTTTTCAACGGGAAGTGTCTTTTGTAGGAAGTATTTTATAGGAAATAAAACGCGAGACAACTGAAACGTTATCCACAGGCTTTGCTCGAAAAGGGCGGTTTGACGGATGAAACTATTCACCACCGGATTTTTCCTATTCTCGTCCCCGGATCCCAACGTTTTTCTTAGGCGGCGGAGCCTTCGCACGATAAATAACACGCATATACATACGATAACCTATGTTTTATCGTGCGAAGGCTCCTAAGAAGGAAGAGGCCCTGCTCGCACGCTACCGCCGGCTAAGAAAAACGTTGGGCTCTTGGGACGAAAATGGATTTTTCCTGCGTCACTTAAGATACAAAACATAAAATAGAGATACAAAACCGAACTAAAAGTAATTTTTACTTCTTTTCTTTTAAATTTTTTTATCCAAACTCTTTACGCCAGCCCAGTTGTAGCAATATTCAATCATTCGATTTAGGTTGATGTCATTTGACATTTTGTTCAATCCTCTTGTTTTTTGTTCAATCTTTTTTTTTATTCTCTCAATCTTTCGAAATTATATGCAATCTTTCCGTTTTCAT
>JAOBAY020124507.1:0-16178 GCA_025331085.2 Zoanthus sociatus | reverse complement strand
TTCTATGTTTTATACTCTGATAAAACATAGATTTTCGACCAATCAGAGCGCGCGTAGGGTCCTATCTATATTATAATATACAAATAAAAAATCATCAAATGAATGTAACTGAAGTTTTATTTTCTGTACATACATCATTCAATATACTCTTTAAAGGTTTGAAACTGCTTTGTAACCATATTATACTTGATGTGTAATTCACCTTAGAGTATACTGGTGAATCTTTAAGATATTCCCATTGAACTCTGAATTCCATCTTTGGGAATCTAGACCAGATTGGCCATTTGATTAATCTGGAGTCCATATTGTGCAATTTAGAATGCTATTTGACTCCTGAGTGTGGTATCTGGTTATGGGATTTTGAATGTGCAATCCTGGTGGGAGATTTGGAGGCTGTAGTGTGTAAACAGTGGAAACAAGTCAAATAAATCCAAATTTTGGAGTGGAATATGCTGTCCAGTTGAGGAATTGAGGAATCCAGAGTATATATTTTGGAACCTCGTCAAAGGAATCCAAACTTTGGAGTGCTGAAAATTCGATCCAGTTGAGGGTTAAAGGAATCAAGAGTGTTTGTTCTGGAACCCAGTTAAGGGAATCCAAACCTTAGAGTGGTGAATATGCAATGAATTTGAGTGTTAAAGGAATCAAGAGTGTTTGACCTGGAATCCAGTTAATTGACCAATTTCCAGAGTGTGGAATATGCAATGCAGTTTAGGGTTCTTTTCTAGAACTCAAAGAAATGCATAATGTTGAACCTGTTTGAGGGATTCCACAACTATGTTTTCTATCGGCAAAGTAGTACAAATCTGTATTCCTTGTAGAAGATATGGGAATCTAGAGTATAACCTAGAATCCAGTCATAATAATCCAGAATCAGGAATTATATACGTTTTAGTGTTTTTGAACCCAATCATAAGAGGTTTGAAATACATTGAAAAAAAAGTGGAGAATATGAAATCATGAATCTTAATAGTGGATTCTTGAGTTAGAATTTGTAATCTTGATCTTAGTCAACAGTATTTTGAATTTATGAGTGTACGTCACAGTAGTAATTAAGAAACTACTGCATAATATTTTTATCATATTTTTGACCATTGTTCAATTGTTTAGCATCACTTTATTCATATCATTGTTTGTACTCTTGATTTACATTAACAAATTTATCGCTGGGAAATTTAATCATTTTGTATTGTCAAGTCTTTGTTCTTCAAGTGAAAAAAAAAGTTTGGTAAAAAACAATTTATTGGAGGAGAAACAGCGGGTTTTCTTTCTAGCGGAAGTAGAATTATTACATTTGACTGACAGGCTGATATGCGATACACGACTTTTCGGGATAATCTCAAGTTTTAAGTCTTTTCAATGTCCGCTTTCCGCACTAACTTGCTTGTTTCCGCTAACAGTTGAAACCGTTTGTCGACTTCAACATGCCGCTGTTCTTAGTAACTTTTAGCTCATTAAAAAAGTTTTCGTTTTCCGTACAGGTTTTATCAAAAAAATCCACAACAATCTCGACTCGGCAAACTCTTAACGCAACTCTCAGAAGTTGTTTGATCTTTGTCTGAATTTTTCAAGACTCGCGGGAAAAATTTCACTTGGGTGTTGCCGGAAGTAAAGTTTGTAATTGCTGATTGGCTGAGATCCCTCTTTAAAGTTAAATGTGGGCGGAGTTTTGTCTGCGAAGCAAGAAACTAGAAATGTTTTTGATCGCATTTTCTCGAAACATTTTCACCTGAAATCGATACTTTAAACAGTTCCAACTGCAAAAGAATTTGTTCATTTTCCATAAAATTTGCACAGTAGCTTTTCAATACATAAAAACAAAAACGTGTCTGCGATTTTTTTCTCCGAAAAACTTCTTTTTTGAGCAACTTTTGCAAGGTCTGTATACTTTTTTTATACCCTAATTCAAAAAAACGCTGTATCTTTTCTTTGAAATTGAATATGAAAAATCTGAGACACGTTTTTTAGCTTTTTAGGTCTGGAAACCGGCAGACTAATAAAATTGTTAAATATCAATAATCGCGTGGACTTATGACTTTTGAAAGGTAATTTTGACGCTCGTTTTTGAAGAACGTAAAAAATTTAAAATTTCATTTTAATTCAAAACTTCTAGTATATTTCGAAAGCCTGCTCAATAAGCTTTAGTTTGATATATAGGGTTAGCTATCTTTAGTTTTGAACAGACGCGCTGTATCGTTTTTACTGAAGGTATACGGTAACCTAAACTCCGCAAATTTCTTAACTATATTGAGTTTTGGAAAGATGTGATTATTAGTAAGTGCTCCGTTCCCTGCTTTTATGGAATGAAAATATTGCTTTGGTTAAATTACCCGTAGCACACGACTCATTTGATAAGATTTACTCGTGTCTGAAGTGATTTAATTCTTAAGACATTGTTTGGTTATATATCTATCATTTATCAGGGCTGTGATTTTTTGTAGGATATTTTGTTCATGATTTTCTTGACATCCTAATCAATGACTGGGGCCGACAGATTCCTCTTGTTTTACATCATATAGTGGTAAGTAAAATTTGCTTTTTGCTAGGAGAAATTAAAATGATTTATTGTGAAAATCTATGTCTATGGTAATAATGTATTCATTTTTAGCTCGCGGAGCGAGGTATTGCAGTTACTTATAGTGGCTGGGGAAACCACTATGCGTAAAAAATACAATTATCGAAACCAACAATATCAAATCATTTTCTTGGGAAATACCGCGGCACGACATTTATGATTGATGAGTTTCGGGGACCAATTAAATATACTCGGGCGTAGTGGCGTCCTGGTAGTTTTCCAAATCAGCCAGATGGAAAATGTTGTTTCATTTTTTGGGTTTACAAAGCATTCTTGGTTATTCTTTCTTTAGAAACGGCTTGTTTGCTTCTTTGATCGCAAACGATATTTCCCCTTTTTCCAAAGATAGAGGAAGCTTTCTTCATAAATGAAGACATTGAACATAGATTGCAATAATTATTTGAAGTTTCAAGTTGAAATTCTGAGACAAACTGCCCCAAATTCAAAATAATTTTGCCACTTTCAAACACAGATGTCATTTGCACTCGTGGTTTAATTTCTCTGTATCTTTTCCTCTTTAAATTTGCTGTAAAGTCAGCCTAACTTTCCTTTTCATGCTGAGAAAAAAAAACTTTTTTATTGGTCGTCGTTGATAATTGCTCGTCATCTTTAGTATTTAATCCTTTAATTCCTACACGGCATAAATTTTCAATAACGAGCGCATCGCGCGCCATTACCAGTTGGTGTATTTTGATTGACTATTTATTGTTCTAAAATAAAAAAACAACAGGATCAAATTAAAGAGCGCTAGAAGGGGGAGGTGAGAAGGAAAAAATTTGGAGCCAGCTGTGGTTGGCCGGTTCACGAACCGAAGGGTTAGAAGTGTTTTCCTCTTTTTTATTGGGAAAGTTGCTTTGAATATTTTAGGTAAAATTATTAGTCCGCATTATTGCGAGTAACAGGTTCTTTAACTTGAAGAACTGCCATGCTTAAGCTAGTACAACATTCAGCAACCATAAACCACTAGTCCCATATTACAGAGGTATTTTGTTTCGAATTTGCAATCTAAACATTGAGCTCCACGAGCTCACCAAGGGTGCCCTTGATTTACTTTAGGTATTTAATAATAAATTACTGCGATCTAATGTAATTTTTATAAAAACATATCAGATATACTACATTATTATTTTGACTTGTAGACTCGCAGAATAATATATTTGTTTGTCATAAACAATTTTTATTGAAGCAGTTAGTTCTTTATTTTTACTTTCGTAGTTCGTCCTGTTAATACTAAGATTAAGATTTATTTTAATTGTTTTTGTCAATAGTATGCGTTATTTTAATATTTTTGTAAAAAGTGATTTGTAGATTATTTGCATAGAATTAAAACTTTAAATATTTTACTTATGGTTTCGCTCAGTATTGTATTAGTTCACAAGGTGTAAAATTAATGTTGTTACAATACTGTTTTGCTAATAATTTTATTATCTGTATGTGGAATGAATACTGTTGATTTCGCCCACACTCTGGTGATTTTGTTCAGGTATCACGCTTTTAAATGTAAAAATACCATCCAATATTTACTCAGTTTTGTTTTGCCAGGTGAATTAAAGAAATTGCTTTTAAAAATATTTATTAACTAAATCAACTTATACTGTTTGCGAGAAAATACAGTTGTAGTATTATCAATGGTTCAGTAATCAAACCTTGATGTATTAACTCAAAGAAAGTATTTAATAGATGGATTAGAAGTAAGATAACAAATGGAAGTTAGTTTGCAAATAACGGGCGAAGAACGTAAAATAAAACGAAGAGTCATTGCTGTTAAAGTGACATATTTTATTTATGACTGTGGATTTCATTCTCTAAAAGTGCTAATCATAAGTGTGACGTTTCTTCATTCACATTTCGGTTCTTGTAAAAGTACAAAAAACGAACCGGCAATTTTGAAAATACATTAAGTAAAAGATATATGGAACTGAGACGTTTACTTTTTTTGACGATTTTACGTTACCAGCTAAATTACAGAAAAACATCTTGAACTGAATCACCTAAGCGAGTTTGGATGAAGTCGCACGTGGCGGGAAATCACTGTTTATCTGTGGAATCCTGTAGTATAAAATCACCAGCTATACTTTGTGTTATTTGTGGTGTTGTAAACGCAATCAATGAAATTATTAAAATATAGTAACCAAATGATTTGAGACAAAATAATTTTCTCCTCTAAACGCTGATGTGTGATTTTCTTTTCACTGCCAGATGCACATTTACTTTGTTATAACAGTAGAACTTGTCTCAAAATTACAATGTTCTTTCAGTAAATTAATTTTACTCTGACTTTTCTTTATAGTACTTCGAAAAACCGTAGTTCGCAGGTTAAAAGCAGTAAATATTATGATAAAGTGTAGTCTGGTAATTTTATTACTATTATGTGGAATTATCTTACATTTAAAATCCAATGCTATCTGTTAAATTATTTTGGATTTTGTGGTGTTAAACAATAGTTGGAAATATTTTTTTGTAACAGTTGATTTAAAGTCAATTATTTTTCACTTAAAACTATATATTTTAACTATATGTCTAGCAAATCATTTCACTTGCCCCGTGTAAGATATAAGCTTCGTCAATTCTCAATCAAATATCAAGGTCCAATGATATTTAACTCATTGAGCTCTGATATAAAAGAAAGTGTTACTTACTCTTCATTTACAAAAAAAATTAATTGGCATCTAATTTCGAAATATTAATCAAGCTTATACATTTGTTAAATGTCATCGTGTCACATCTGTTTATTTTTTAAAGTAAAGTATCAAATGACTACAAATGAGGAGGACTGGTTACCTTAACAAGCCCTATTGCTTCCTATTGTTCATCCTCGCCATTTCCTTTCTAAATTCTATTGTAATTAGTGTAATTAATGTTGATAAGAAATGGCAAATAAACTGGTACTTATTTTAAAGCTATTTTCATAATACCTCGGGGAAGTGTAAGAATCTCCAAGCTGTTAAGAACTGTGCATCTCGGGTTTTCACTGATCTACTCTTAAATTCTCTCAAACGTTAGACTCGGTTTTTACCAGGCTACGGAAGGATGAAAAAGATGTTTTATTTCATAAGTATTGTAAATGTGATAATTTTGAAACATGCTATAAATTATTCTCTATTGATTACCCCTTCTATTTGGAACAGGAATTAATGGTCACTTTGAGTCTTGTTTCTTTAATTTCCTTACTTTTTCCGTCTAATGTTAAATTTGCCATAGTTTGCACTCTAACGTTATTTTGTTAAAAGCTCCGGCACGAGTGTAAGCTACAATGGAGCATTGTTCTTATAAAACAAAAAAAAATAGTGTTTTTGTGTTTCAGTGAAATTTATTACTGGGCTACCAGTGGTAAACAAAAACTATGTTGAATTAACTGATTTGTTCTTAATGTTTAGGTGTTCACCGCTTATAGCATTGCCTTGTTTTACTACAAGTACGTGGCATTTGCTCTGGTGTCGCTCCTTCTCGAAGTAAACAGTGTGTTTCTACACATGAGGAAGATATTGCTGTCGAACGGATATGAAAAGAATAGCACAGTCTTCAAAATTAATGGAGTGTTTTTACTGTTAACCTTTATTAGCTTCAGACTTCTTACTTCAGCGTGGATGACAAATTTTATCGTCACTGTGCGACATTCCTTGCCTTCTGCACACTTCATTTTTGCGTTAGTCGGTTTGGCCATAATCTCAGCACTGAATGTTGGCTTGTTGTTAATTTTATGGAAAAGTGATTTTCGCCGTGATCAGAAGAACAGCGCTTAGGCTACGTTTGATTCATATGGAAGCACGTTTTGTAAGCTTGTTTTCATTTTAACTGGCGCCAGGACCCCAGAAAGAGAAGTGCAAATCGAACCGATGCTCATTCCTTGCGGAGCAGAAAACTTGAGATGTGAGAATGAAGAAAAGTAATGGACAACTAACCTGGGATGCATGCGTCCAATGTTTGGGTTTTGTTATGTTCGGAGTCTTTACCCCCAGGAGGGGAGTGTTGAAATAAAGTCAGATCAGCAATTCAATGAATATGAATATCAACGTGTGCTCTTTGTTGAACAATGCGATGGCCAAACTGTAAAAGTTGCTTCGTATGATAAAAATATATGAACTTGAAAATAAAGCATATAGGTTTATTATTCTGCCATGTACATTGATGTGTTTTAAGTAATTTTGAGCTGGCCACTGAAGTTGTATAAAAATTATTACTTTGGCTACCACACTTATCCGGGTATTTTCATCAGTAGACTTTTCATGCACATTTCTTTTGAACATATCCCGCAATCTTTGGAAACTTTTAAATCCGCTTTTCCATAGTTGTACGAATAATAATTCCAATATATTTCGAAGGTGAAATCCATGTACATATTTTCTTTTAATGCAATTACGTAACACAATTTGATCCATTCTTTACGCACGTTTATTCAACGTACTACTTATCCACTTGGTTCCCAATTGAGGTGAGCTATGAGCACATTTAACCACTGGTTTCAAATGTAATCTCTTTGGCCTGAAATGTCCTAACTGCCTTCTAATGTAATAACCTTTCGCTTTAAATGTAATAACTTTTGCCATCAAAACGGATTAATTTGTTATTTCATATCTTTTTTTTATCTTGGTTCCCTTGCTTGATTTGTTTTTTGTTTTTAGTTTTTCTTCTTCGTTTTCATTTTTATTCGCAAATCCCGAAATACTGACTTGGATAAATATTAACACTATTCTCGTAACAATTTGAGCTTTTTAAAACACACAAGTGCAAAGTAATTCCATATTGAACGAGTAAAAGGTTCGATTATTTGTTACTGAATATATACTGAAAAAATCATAAAAAATGACGTCGATAAAGCAAAACGTGACAGTGAAAACGTGCACGGCAACTCATGCCTTCATCGTTGTCATAGCAATTTTTGCATTTTGATTGGCTTGTTAGCTTTGAGACAGAATTTTTGCACAATAGACCTTTTTAGCCTGTACATTTTGTTTTCCCAAAACAGATCATGTGATGGTACTTAGGATATTTGATCTTTTGTGTTGTTCGTTAAAAATAGCACATTTAGACAAATTCACGCTTGCATGTACTATTTTTAATGAACAACACAAAGGATCAAATCTCCTGAGTATCATCACATGATCTGTATTGGGAAAAGGAAATGTACAAGCTAAAAAGGTCTATTACAGATTAATAGCACGGCCCTTGACTAATTAGTATCAAGTAATTTTTTCATGTATATGAGTACATTCCAAGTCGCGCGTTTGAATCGGAACTCTAAGAAATGTGTTTTGAAAAATATAGTAATGAGATACCGACACTGCTTCATTGTTCTTCACTTGCGTTTGAATGAAAGTAGATTAGAAATAAAAAATCTAGTGATTTAGTGATTTGTATGTACTATGAGACGAGTAACGCTTTCGAGATTATTATTAGCTTGTTTAACTTTTTTTTGTCCCACTTATACGTTTTAGGGGACATAAGAAGTTTTCTAGAGGAGACTTAAAGGTCGGCTTTTCCCCCAGCAAAGAAACGTATGAGCGCACTTTTTGGGCACGTTGCAAGCCAAAGACAAACTAGTTTTAGATCACGGTTTTGATCTTCACATGTGGAACTTGTCTCGTTCGTTTATTGGCCTAATTTTTGTTCGGTTTTAATCATAATATTGGTATTTATTTCTTTATGCCTTCTTACATCCCTTTTATGTTGTGTGTTTTTGCTGCATTCTGTAGTTCCAGAAAATGTCCATTCACACTCCCCACTTCCATGGAAGGTTTCTTTTTCACGAGCGCCCTACCCCTTTGAAACTTCCATTCCAGGGGGTGTTTTCGTGCTCCCCTCCTCCCTGGAATTTCCAAATTTTTATAAGGTTGTTTTTGTTCCCCTATACCATGTTTTATCAGAAAGGGTTTCTCTTTGAAGCACCGATGGAAGTGCCAAGTTAAGCCGACTACTTATCTAATATCTCTACTGAATCACATTTCGATTTCATTGTATATTTTTATGTTAATTGCAAAAAGCAAAAACTGACAGCAAAATGATAGGCTGTCCTCATAAAAAGAAAATAAATGTCAGTGTTTATCATTTTACAAGCACCTTTGGCCTTTTTATCCCGAAAACGAAAATTGATTGTTTCAGGCCCGTTCAGATAAGACAATATCCGTTCAAACTAAACGAATAACACCGTCTAAAAATGCGCTAGTTGCATCAAAGCAATACACTGGCGAATCCTCCAAGTACCAAATATTTATAACGTCTTTGTCTTCGTCATAATCCTATTTTTTTCCCTTATATAAAAATATACCAAAATTGATTATTTGCAGTCAAAATTTCAGTCTGTTACAGTTACTGTTTGGTTAATTTAGTCATAAACTTTATATCATTTGGCTTTAATTTGTTGTCATAGTTTGGTTATACAAAATTAGAAATTATGGACCTTGTGGCTTCTGCCTTGGGAATGGTTGGCAACAGGTAACAACGGATAAAATCAAAGTGAACTATTTTAGATAAAATTTAATTTGCCTTTATCCTGTTTTCTGGAAAACCGTCTTTGAGAAGAACCCGAAAGTGAGTTCCAAGTGCGTATACATGTTCGTACATGGTCCTCAAAAATAACTTATTTTCCCGAATAAGAAAGTCAGCGGTCGGTGACAAGATGGCCACGAATTTTACTTCAGAGCCCGCCAAAACTATTTTGTCAGTTTCAAATGTTCACTTGTTTTTCATATTTTTACTGATCTGTTTGAAATTTTTTTGGTTTTTGTGTTTGTACCTCAAAATGTGTGAAATTTTGTTGGAATCCCTTGACTCGCTTTTTGATACGAAGCTAGCTCCTATACGAAGTTCCTTTCAGGATATAAGGTAATCGTGAAGACGGCCAACTGTCGGTTGAGGTGAGCTGTTCTTCACAATTACCACCAACTCAGTTAACTTTTTGAGCGAAAGATTTGACGCGATGGAAAAGAAAGTCAAGGATCTGGAGACCGCAAAAGATTTAATACAAAAGGAAAACCAACACCTCAGACTTGAGACACTAAGATTATCTCAGATTGTTGAAGAAATGAAAGTCAACTTAAACGAAATGGAGCAATACTCAAGGCGTGATTGTTGTGAAATAACCGGAATTCCTAAAACACCGGATGAAGATACGAACGATCTAGTTATAAAGGTCGGTGCTCTAATGGATATTGACTTAGAAGAAAATGACATCTCAATCTCTCACAGATTAGCCGTTCCTAGTTACGCTTCGAGAACCGCAACTGCATCGTCATCAAGATCTAAGCAGAGAACCATCCTGCCGAAGATTATTGTTAAGTTTGTGCGAAGGGAAACAAAAGAGCTGTTTTACAAAAATCGCAAGCATCTAAGAGGCAAAACGGCTGCAGATCTCGGTCTTGGAAGATACTCTAATAACGGGCTGTTTATATCAGAAAGCCTGACGCAAAGAAACAAGACGCTGTTTAATGATTGTCTTGCTTTTAAAAAGAAACATAATTTCAAATATATCTGGACTCAGCAAGGACGTATTTATTTGAGAAAGGACAAAGACACGCAGTCAAGATTGATTTCGTCCAAATCAGATATCGATTCGCTATCCAGTCGGATAGCTGAAAGCTAAGTACTTGTTTATTCTTACACTTATGAATTAGAACTAAATTGGGACACGTTTCCCTTCTATAGTTTAGATAGTCAACAGTTAATTAAACTTTCGTTTAATTCAAATTCGGATTGCCTTTGTTCTAAGAAAATCAACAAATGCCTCATTGACTCACTACCCAGGTTAGAATTTGCCTCATCTTTAAGAAATAACCCAAACATGATCGAGACTGATAGTGATACAGAATGTAATGTATTTCCTGAAGTAGACTTTAATTATTATACAAGTCATGAATTTCACAGTAGTCAGTTAATTAGAGATTCTATTTCCGATCACTGTTTTTCATTTATTCATTCAAATATCAGAAGTTTAGCTGCCAACTTCGACGACTTGTCAACTTTTTTGTCCAGCCTAAACCATAATTTTCATATCGTTGGTCTTTCAGAAACCAAAATAAGCAAAAACAAAGACCCTATTATTAACGTAACAATACCGGGATATAGTTTTGTTTCTCAACCAACCCTTCACAATGCGGGTGGAGTTGGTTTTTACATTAGAGATGAAATTGAATTTCATTTTCGAGATGATCTGACCGTCACCAATATTGACTTTGAGTGTCTATGTATCGAAGTTCATAGCACAAGCCGCAATACAGTTTGTGCTATAGTATATAGACACCCAAATAGCAACTTTGAAAACTTTAAATTATTTTTTACGTCCGCTATTGACAAGATTTCCAAAGAATCTAAAATTGCAATTCTCATGGGTGATTTCAATATAAATTTACTGAACTATGACACGCATACCGACACGGCAGAATTTTTAGATACTCTCGCAACATATTGCTTTCAACCTCATATAATTAAACCGACTAGGATCACTGATCATTCTGCAACTTTAATAGATCACATTTACTTTAACTCGACTGAACATCGAACAGTCAGTGGCAACATCTTGTGCGACATTACTGATCATCTTCCTAATTTTCTAATCATTAATAAGTTTTCTAATAATTTTTCTAAACCTAAGACTGCTATTTTTCGTAGGGACTATTCAAACTTCGCATCTGATGAATTTCTAAATGAAGTTAAGTCGGTAAAATGGGAGGAAGTCTTTCCAATCCAAGCCGATGCAAACGACATTTTCAACTCCTTTCACGCTAAAATTACAGAAATCGTAGATAAACATGCACCGCTTAAAAAAGTTTCCAAACGACAACTTTTGCTAACTGCTAAACCATGGATAACCAGCGGAATTAGAAAATCTATAAAAACTAAAAGTTATCTTTATAAATCATATTTAAAAACTAAAAACAGCTATTACCTCTCAAAATATAAACATTATAGAAACAAATTGAAACACTTGATACAGATTAGCAAAAAAACCTATTATAATAACTATTTTATCTCTAAATCAAACAACATTAAAGATACATGGAAAGGAATTAAACAAATAATATCCACCAAGAGAAGTAAGACTTGTTCCGTACCAACTACAATAAATGTAGCAAATAAAAATATTACTGACGCCCAGAATATAGCTGATGAATTTAATAAATATTTTGCCAACATAGGCAACAATCTTGCTAGTGCTATTCCAAAATCTAAAGCATCATTTGAACAGTATCTTCGCAATTCTCCGGCGAACAGTTTTGCCCTATTCCCAGCTAGTGAGAACGAAATTGAAAATATAATTGAATGCCTAAATATTTCCAAGTCAAGTGGACCGTACAGCATTCCTACTAAATTACTAAAAATTTTAAAATCTACAATTTCAGTTCCACTTATGCATATAATAAACCTCTCTTTTTCAACCGGCATTATGCCTGAAAAACTTAAAATTGCAAGAGTAATTCCAATTTTTAAAAAAGGTCAAAGAGATGATATATCGAATTATCGTCCCATCTCCCTTCTTTCAGTATTCAACAAAATAATAGAAACGATAGTGTACAATAGATTAATTAAATTCATTGAGAAAAATGAGTTGTTGTTCTCAAACCAATTTGGCTTTAGAACAAGTCACTCAACTACTCACGCTATTATTCTTATTGTAGATAAGATTCAAAAAGCTATTGAAAGAAAGGAATTTTCTTGTGGCATTTTTCTTGACCTATGCAAGGCATTTGACACAGTCGACCATAAAATTCTACTGAAAAAGTTAGAATATTATGGAGTAAGAGGCATTGCCAATGACTGGTTTTGCTCCTATCTTTCAAACAGGAAACAATTTGTCTCTATCGGAAGTTACAATTCAGAAATGTGCTCAATCACATGTGGTGTTCCTCAGGGCTCTGTTTTGCGACCCTTGTTATATAAAACACATAATATCAATACTGAGAATGATGGCTCCTCAGAAAGATATGAAAATAATCACAGCTGAGAAAACTACAAAACTATGAACGCCTATACTTCGACTCAACTTTTTATGTTGTGTTCTGGCTTATGTTTTCTAATAAATAGCATTTCTTTGATAAGGCGCTTAGAGCTTCGGGAATCGAACCGGAGCATCCCGCACAACAGATTGAAACCTGACCAACTAGACTAACTTTAATAAATTGGACCAAACCAAAAATGTATAATTATTTTGTTGCAACGTTTTTTTTTCCTTCTGATTCTATATAAACAGAATGTTCCGGTACTGCGGTTGGCGTTCAGAACAGCTCAACAGTTCCTGATCATAGGTTCACTGCGTCCTCTTCTTTTTCTTCTGACTACTTGCCCCACTTCGCCAGACTGGACAAGACACCGGGTTATGGATGGACATCATTAATACAGAACAGAGATACATCTTGGTTGCAAATTGATCTCGGTGATGTGAATATCATTTGTGCTGTAACAACACAAGGTTATTATCCTGAATGGACGACATCCTACAAGCTTAGCTTGTCCATGAACAATAATAGTTGGCAATTTTATAAAGAAGGAAGAAATGATAAGGTAATTTTCTTGCATTGGCCATATTTTTGACCAAAGGGATTTTTGCAGAGTTTAAATTAAAATGTTCCGAATTAATTGTTGTTGTTCGCGGGCTCAAGCTTGATGCCAACCTGTCTTGAGCAGTTTTCGGCTGACTGACTATATATGTATCCTAAATTATTTGAGCAACAAAGAAAAAACGATCAATTGGGCATGGCGAGAATAGAACTCGCGACAGTAATGTTTTGTGTTACACAGGCAGCTCTAGCTTTCGTCGTGTACTGGAAACAATAAATACTGTAGTGTCCGAAATCAATTTGTCCAAAATAAATTTTCCGATAATTATATTTTTGTCCAAAAATTTTCGGTGTTTTAAAAATGTAATACTTAACATTTTAAAATGGTGGAGAAAATTTGGCCATTGGAAATACAACTCAGATTTAGAGAACAAAACACAACGGTATCACTTAAGGTTTAATACGTTCTGTTCGTTGCTATGGATGTTTCGAGTGCTTTTTAACTAACCAAGTTCTTCCTTGCTCAAGGGACTTTAAGCAAAGAGGACGGGAACGTGAACGACGACGGCTCAAAAAAGTTACATTTCTAATTCGCTCTTTACCTTCTTTGTGCGGGTCATTAGGGTTTTGTTTCTTTGCCTAAAAATTTCTGAATGGAAAAACGATTAAATGTTTTGTCATGAAGCTAAACAAATTTTGAGAACGTTTTTGCTGTGACTTTCTCGTAGTTTCGACAACTCTAAAAAGATCATTTTACGTTGTCATTTTAGCGAGTACTCCATGCAGGTGTTCAGCTCAGTGCACTCCAACGTACAGTTATTGTATTTACTATTGTTCTTAATTTGCCGTCGTTTTCGGCGTCGCCGTCCTCATTGCTTAAAGTCCCTTTTTAAATTATTGAATGAAAACGTCACTTTGTAGGTGTTTCAAGGAAACACGAATGGCTATGGGAAAGTGAAGCATGAACTGCTCGAAGTGAATCAAGCCAAACTTATGCGCTTTAAGCCTGTAACGTATCATAATTGGCCAGGACTCAGAGTTGAGGTTTACGGTATACTTCAAGGTAAACTAAGTGAGACATTCAGTATATTTAAGAAATAAAACATGTTCTCCGTGCCTTTGTAGCCGGGTGAAAACCAAGGCGATGGCTTGCATGGGAGAATTCGAGAGCAGCTCAGTCGGTAAACCTGATACCTGCTCAAGAATTCTTACCAACGCTTTCTCTCCAAAACGTTTAGAATGTAGCGTAAGCTCTATAAAACAAAGTGCCAAGGGACCGGACAATTTACCATCGTTATTACTGGGGTTAGTAACTATAAACGCCGAAACCCCGATGTAACGATGTTACTAAAACAATGCGTCGGTTTAATAACAGATAAGAAATTACCAATAACACGTACATTTGTTGGCCATCCTTATTTAATTAATTACCTGTTAAAAATTACACGTTAAATTAAGAAGGGGTATAAAGAATACAACAGAATTCTCTTTATGTCATTATTTCTGCAAATATAGAATTAAAGTCATCTACCAGAATGTTTTTGAGAGGGCATTGAGTGAAGAGAAGAGAGTCTTCGAAGGCGCAAGCAATCTAGGGGGGTCCATGGGCATGCTTCTCTAAAAGAATGTTGCTGCTTTTCATCCTTCTGGGGTAGGTAAATGAGATTCAGAGTCTACTTGGAGCTAACCTTCGATGGATTAGTGTCCAGTCCAGGTGGAGTCTTTCAAATTACTTTGAAAAACAAATCGGGCATCTCATTCTTAATGAAAGGGGTGGTTGCTGAGCAAGATGGCTTGGTACGCTAATCAGCTTGAAAAAGTTAATGTATTACAGCGGAAACAAACATTGATCATCCTTGTTTACGTTTTCCATAGCATGCCGACAGTCTCTGGGTTTGGAGGACGGTTCTATATCTAATTCTAGTTTATCAGCCAGTTCCGGTACCGCTACTAACGGACGTTTATACGGAACCTCGTCCTGGTGCGCCTCGTCATCAAGTGACTATCTGCAGATCAAGCTCGGCGGGGTCAAAACAGTGACCGGTATAGCTACACAGGGAGATCCTGGAGGCTCCAAATATGTTACGTCATATTCTATTAGCATTAGTGAAGATGGGGCAATGTGGAAAGAATATAAGAACAGCGCCGACAGTAAGATGGTAGGGAAATTCTGTGTGACAATTCTGTCCGCCTAAAACGAACTAGCAAATCTATGTTTCAAAATAAATACAGTACAATACATTACATTACAATATAGTACAGTATAGTACAGTATAGTAGAGTACAATATAATACAATACAGTACAATATGATACAGTACAACACAGTACAATACAGTATAGTACAATACAGTACAATACAGTACAGTACAATAGAGTACAGTACAATACAATACAGTACAATACAGTACAATACAATACAATACATTACAGTACAATACAGTACAGTACAATACAATACAATACTATACAATACAGTACAATACAGTATAGTACAATACAGTACAATACAGTACAATACAGTATAGTACAATACAATACAATACTATACAATACAGTACAATACCATATAGTACAATACAGTACATTACAGTACAGTACAATAGAGTACAGTACAATACAATACAGTACAATACAGTACAGTACAATACAATACAGTACAATAGAGTACAGTACAGTACAATACAATATAATACTTTATTCACATTCTTTTTTACATGTTTGTCATTAAGAATGAATAATAAATATATTGCTTAGATCAAATAAATAATGGTTTACATTCGTACAAAATAAAGTTACGCTTTCTTTGTATGTTCATTTCCAAATAAGGAAGCCTTAAACGGAGCAACCCCTATTTAAACTAAAACAAAGAAACACGTGACGGCAAGGTCTCGGTAAGGTTGGAAACAACATGGGTTAAAAACTTGATCCAGGGTTAGCGTTAATTGATACTAGGCGATACGGAACGACTTCGCTTCTCTTTACGCCGCCTGGTTAGCCTAATTGGCAAGGTGCCAGTCTATCGTGAGGGAGGCTGGGGTTCGATTCCCGGCCGGACCAACACTCAGGGTCTTAAAATAATTGAGGAGAAAGTGCTGCCTTTGCTCTAACATC